>MCJB01001203.1:0-17983 GCA_002018475.1 Nicotiana obtusifolia | reverse complement strand
TATATATATATATATATATATGGATATCGAATGGACTTAAGTAAATGACCTCTTAAACTAGATAGAATTAAAAAAGATATCTTATGTCCATATTGGTATGGTAGACTGTATGGGGTCGAATTCGATCGCTTGCATAGGGAATATCAGGTTCGAATTCGTACGGCTGGTGTCGATTAGAATTACTGCTCGATAGGCCGAGATCAAGACATCAAGGAATGAAGGTTGAGACCGGATGTCATCGGAACGGAACTCGAAGCCAAGATGTCCGAGACGAGATCGTTGAGGTCGATTAGGGTAAAACTCCCTAGGGTAAAATTATCAGATTTACGTAACAGAAGGACCAGAAATCCCGTGATACGTAAGTATCTCGGCGGGAATCACGACGGAAATCAGCAAAGATGTTGAAGTCAGTAATTCAAGGGATATTTTACCTTGTAGATAGGTTTTTTACCTTGTATAAGACTCATTCCCCTCCCTATATAAAGGGGTAGCATAATTATAAAAGGACACAGCAAAAAACAACGATCAATATACAAAAATACAGTTTGCTCTAATTGTTTTCTTTATCTATTTTCTTCATATTTGTCTATCTTGGAGAATTCTATCAAGGTGAAGCTATTCTAGATCGGTGGTTTGCATTCTTTCTTAATTTACTTACTGAATTTAGCCTTTAATTTTATTCATCCTTTATTTGTATCAAACCAAATCACGTGTCCTTAAAATCACGTACAAATTTAATTGTTATCCGAAGCCAAGGGTAAACAGTTTGGCGCCTACCGTGGGGCTAAGGATAATAGTGAGCGTTTGATACAACTTTCTGTCACGCAAATTATTTTACACTTGTTCTGTGGAGTATTTTTGATTTCAGGTTACAATACAATCACATTCACAATCTGTGCCTCTGTACGTCGATGACGAGTTTGACCACCAGGGTGAAAACAACAACGTAGCGCCCGGTGATGAAGTTCCAGTCGACGCTAACTCACAAATGGCGATCGATGTGGATCGAACTACTGACCCATCAAACAGTGTTCGTACAGAACACCGATCAACAACTCAGGGACCCCAAAATGACGAAGGGGACGGGATTAACCTCAGAATGATCTTCAACATGTTGCAAGCCCAGCAAGCGGCCATTGCTCAACTGCAAAATCGGAGCCAAATTTTGAATAAGGTTGAGGCCGGCCCTTCTCGGGGAACTATCCCTGAAAATGAACCAATCGCAGAAGAACCGAGCGAAGGCGGATCGAGGGCGAACTCCGAGATCATGAAGATGCTCGAGGAATTAACCAGACGAGTCGAGTCTGGCGAAAAGAAGATCGAGGCCAACGATAAAAAGGTGGAGACATATAATTCGAGGGTGGATCAAATCCCAGGAGCACCCCTGATATTGAAAGTCTTAGATTCCAAGAAATTTGTGCAGAAACCTTTCCCGTCAAGCGCCGCTCCAAAACCCATACCGAAGAAATTTCGCATGACGGAAATTCCCAAATACAACGGGACAACCGATCCAAACGAGCATGTGACAGCGTACACATGCTCCATAAAAGGAAACGACTTAGAAGACGATGAGATCGAGTCCGTTCTCTTGAAGAAATACGGAGAAACCTTGTCAAATAGGGCCATGACTTGGTATCACAACTTGCCCCCTAATTCCATCGACTCTTTTGCTATGCTTGCAGATACCTTCGTAAAAGCACATGCAGGCGCTATCAAAGTGGTGACGCGGAAATCGGACCTATTCAAAGTCAGGCAAAAGGATAAAGAGATGCTTAGGGAATTTGTATCTCGTTTTCATATGGAATGGATGGACCTGCCGCCGGTCACTGACGATTGGGACGTACAAGCCTTCACCCAAGGACTCAACGCTCGAAGTTTAACGGCTTCGCAACAACTTAAACAGAACTTGATTGAATATCCGGCGGCCACATGGGCAGATATACACAACCGATACCAGTCAAATATTAGAGTCGAGGATGACAAGCTTGGAGCTCCTTCGAGATCTATTTACCCCATCAGAACTCATGATAGGGTTCGAAGGGATATCTATCGGGAACCGAGATTGAGCAGAGATAGGCATCGACCATATGCTGGGGACAGGAAAATCACACCAGCAAGGCAGGGCTCCCCGAGACGCGAAAGAAGGAACGATCATAGTCGGAACAACCGAGGACCCATAATGAGAAACAACTTCGAGAGAACCACCGGTCATCAAGATGCACCGCGGCTATCGGAGTACAACTTCAACGTCGATGCGGCTACTCTCGTGTCGGCTATCGGTCGCATCAAGGACACTAAGTGGCCTCCACCACTGCAATCGGACCCTGCCCGAAGAGACCCTAATTTGATATGCAAATATCATGGTACACACGGGCACAGGACAAAAGACTGTCGACAGCTAAGAGAGGAGGTCGCACGGTTGCTCGAAAATGGGCATCTTCGAGAATTTTTGAGCGACTGAGCCAAAAACCATTATGGGAACAGGAATAAGAAAGTGAACCAGGAGGAGCCACAGCACACAATTAATATGATCATTGGCGGAGTAGATGCGCCCCAAGGTCCGATACTAAAGCGCACTAAGATATCCATCACCCGTGAAAAGCGCACTCGGGATTACGCGATGGAGGGAATCTTACACTTCAGTGAAGAAGATGCAGAAGGAATCATGCAACCTCATAACGATGCATTAGTGATACGGTGCTTGTACACAAGACGAAGGTAAAGCTCGTACTGGTCAATCCTGGTAGTTCGGCTAACATAATTCGATCATGGGTTATAGAACAACTCGGGCTGACAGACCGAATTGTCCCTATAGTTTGGGTGCTCAATGGATTCAACATGGCGTGCGAAATGACCAAAGGCAAAATAATATTACCGGTAAACACTGCCGGTACCATTCGAGAAACCAAATTCTGCGTGATCGACGGAGACATGAGGTACAACGCCCTGCTCGAGAGACCGTGCATCCACGATATGAGGGCGGTACCTTCAACACTACACCAAGTGCTGAACTTCCCATCGTCCGATGGGATTATAACAATTTATGGAGAGCAACCGGCTGCAAAAGAGATGTTCGCAGTAGAAGAAGCAATACCGGTACCAGCAGCTCTCCCGCAAAGGGTCAAATAGCAATCACAGGCATCACCTTTGACAAACGAAGGTGAACAGGAGCATCTCGAAGATGACAACTACGGAATCCCCAGGTCATTCGTCGGCCCCGATGAGTCTGATGCAACCAAATCAACAATCGAGGAGCTCGAGCAAGTTTCACTCCGAGAAGACTCGCCAGATCGAAAGGTATACCTGGGCTCGGGCCTAAGTTCCGAGCTCAGGACAAAACTTATACAATTTCTTATAGCTAACGAAGATTCCTACGCTTGGTCCCATCTCGACATAACAGGTATACCACCGGAGATAACGACCCACAAACTAAGCATCGATCCGAAATTCCGACCGGTCAAGCAAAAAAGGAGGCCTCAATCCGAAGTCAAACAAGCGTTCATCAAGGATGAGGTAACTAAGCTTTAAAAAATAGGATCCATTAGGGAAGTTAAATACCCAGAATGGTTAGCAAACATAGTAGTAGTCCCTAAAAAGGGAAATAAATTAAGAATGTACATAGATTATAAGGATTTAAACAACACATGCCGTAAAGATTCTTTTCCTTTACCCAACATCGATCGCATGATCGATGCTACCACTAGCCATGAGACCCTTAGCTTTCTCGATGCTTACTCTGGCTATAACCAAATACGAATGGACCCGGATGACCAGGAAAAGACATCCTTCATCACTAAGTATGGTACATATTGTTATAACGTGATGCCATTCGGGTTAAAGAATGCGGGGGCCACTTACCAACGCCTAGTAAACCAAATGTTCGAGAAACAACTAGGAAAAACAATGGAGGTTTATATTGATGATATGTTAGTTAAGTCCCTGCAGGCAGAGGACCATTTAAGCCATTTGCAGGAAACGTTCGACGTGCTGAGACGGTACAACATAAAGCTGAACCCGGAGAAATTCGCATTTGGTGTGGGCTTGGGAAAATTTCTCGGTTTTATGGTCTCGAATCGAGGAATAGAAATCAACCCCGAGAAAATCAAGGCTATCGAAGACATTACAATCATAGATAATGTAAAGGCAGTGCAAAAGCTGACAGGCCGGATAGCCGCTCTGGGCCGATTTATTTCGAGATCATCCGATAAGAGTCACCGATTTTTCAACCTGTTGAAAAAGAAGAACAATTTCTCGTGGACTCTAGAGTGTCAACGCGCGTTACAAGAACTTAAAAGGTTCCTGTCTAGCCCGCCTTTGCTGCATACGCCAAAAATCGGGGAGCGACTGTACCTCTACCTTTCCGTCTCAGAAGTAGCGGTAAGTGGGGTCCTGGTTCGAGAAGAACAAGGTACGCAGTTTTCTATTTATTACGTTAGCAGAACATTAGGCGAGGCCGAAACTAGATACCCTCATTTAGAAAAATTGGCACTCGCTTTATTGAGTGCCTCCAGGAAACTAAAACCCTACTTCCAATGCCATCCCATATGCGTCGTAACGACCTACCCATTGAGAAACATAATGCAAAAGCCCGAGCTATCCGGCCGATTGGCCAAATGGGCTATTGAAGTAAGCGGGTATGATTTCGAATATCAGCCCAGAACTGCGATTAAGTCTCAAGTATTGGTGGATTTCGTCGCCGATTTTGCGCTGTCGCTAATACCTGAGGTCGAAAGAGAATTAATGACCGAATCGGGGACTCCTTCGGGAGTGTGGACCCTGACGGTGCCTCGAACGCGAAGGGATCGGGGCTTGGTATCGTGCTAAAGTCCCCAACTGGGAATACGAGTCGACAGTCTATCAAGACTGCAAAATTAACTAACAACGAAGAGGAGTATGAAGCTATGATTGCAGGTTTAGAACTAGCCAAAAGCCTGGGAGCGGAGATAATCGAAGCCAAGTGCGATTCCCTCCTTGTGGTGAATCAAGCTAATAGAACTTTCGAAGTCAGGGAAGGACGAATGCAGAGGTATTTGGACAAGCTTCAAGTCACGCTGCATAGGTTTAAAGAATGGACCTTGCAACACATACCCCGAGAGCAAAACATTGAAACCGATGCCCTCGCCAATTTGTGATCATCGGTCGAAGATAACGAGATCGAGTCCGAGAAGGTCGTGCAGCTCTTGAGGTCGGTGGTGGAGGAAGGCCATGCCGAAATCAATTCAATAAGTTTGACATGGGATTGGAGGAATAAGTATATAGAGTATCTTAGCTCCGGTAAGCTCCCCTCGGACCCAAAAGAATCGAGAACATTGCGCACAAAGGCAGCTCGGTTCTGTTTATCCAGTGATGGAACCCTATTTAGAAGGACATTCGGTGGCCCCCTCGCTATATGTCTGGGACCGGGTGACACCGAATATATTTTAAGGGAAATACACGAAGGTACATGTGGGAATCATTCCAGCGTCGAATCCCTGGTCCAAACAATTATCCGAGCCGGCTATTGTTGGATCGATATGGAAAAAGATGCAAAGGAGTTCGTTCGTAAATGTAACGAGTGCCAAAGGCACGTACCGATGATCCACCAGCCCGGGGAGACGTTGCATTCGGTCTTGTCGCCGTGGCCATTCATGAAATGGGGAATGGACATCATCGTCCCCCTCCCCTACACGCTAGGTAAAGCTCAATTCATTCTTTTTATGACTGACTATTTCTCCAAATGAGTTGAAGCGCAGGCATACGAGAAGGTTAGGGAAAAGTAAGTGATCGATTTCATCTGGGATCACATCGTATGTCGATTCAAGATGCCATCAGAGATCGTGTGCAATAATGGGAAGCAATTCATTGGCAGCAAAGTAATGAAGTTCTTCAAAGATAACAAGATCAAAAGGATCCTATCGACGCCTTATCACCCTAGCGGCAATGGACAAGCTGAATCGACCAACAAAACCATAATTCGAAATCTCAAAAAGAGGTTGACCGATGCGAAGGGGAAGTGTAAAGAGATATTGCCTGAAGTCCTATGGGCGTATCGCACAACCGAGAAAACCAGCACCGGAGCCACTCCTTTCTCCCTAGTGTACGGTGCTGAAGCTTTGATACCGGTCGAAGTAGGAGAACCGAGTATCAGGTTCCGCTATGCAACCGAGGAATCGAATCGCGAGGCTATGAATACCAATTTGGAATTATTGGATGAAAGAAGGGAGGCAGCCCTTGTTCAATTAGCCGCCCAAAAGAAAAAGATTGAAAGGTACTACAACCGGAGAACCCATCTTTGACATTTCAACATCGGAGACCTAGTGCTCAGAAAAATCACACCCAATACTCGAGACCCAAACGAAGGGAAGTTAGGGCCGAACTGGGAAAGGCCTTACTCCATCATAAAGATCACCGAAAAGGGATCATACAAGCTTGGAACAATGGACGGCAAACAGCTGCCGAATAATTGGAACATAAACCACTTGAAACGATACTATTGTTGAGGTATGATCTTTCATTCTTCGTTTGTCTGTTTTATGTTACTAACACCTGCAGGTATCAAGTGAAATAACCTCGAGCCAAAAAGCACAGGACATTAGGACTGTAAGCACGCGTTGCACTCTTTTTCCCTTCGACCGATTTTGTCCCAAATTGGGTTTTATGGCAAGGTTTTTAATGAGGCGACCAAAAAATGTGCTAACTTAGACTGGTCGCATATCGAAGGCAACAATGTTCGGTGATAAACTTTGATCGACCTTAAATATCAGAAGACTGCTTAGCTACTTCAATTCGGGGGAACTTCTCAGAGATCATTAGGAATCGATATAAGGGTCAAACGGTCAAAAGAACCGTACCCAAATAGATTGATCTATCCCCTAAGCAAATTGTACAAGCACTTGAATGCTAATAAAAGTTCTTTTGCACCGATATCCTGTCTCCGAGCCCAAGGGCCATTTCGATTTTTGTTGTTCGATCAAAAACTAGCATTGCTCAAAGTTTCATACGAAAATCAAATTAATCAAAGGGGAATAAGACCTACTAAGGCGAACCCCGATTTCTCAAAAGGCCAAGGCCGTACTGAGTAGATGAGACTCAAAAGGGAAATAAGACCTACAAAGGCAAACCTCGATTTCTTAAAAGGCTAAGGCCGTATCGAATTGATGAAACTCGAAGGGGAGTAAGACCTGTTAAGGCGAACCCCGATTTCTTAAAAGGCTAAGGCCGTATCGAGTTAATGAAACTCGAAGGGAAGTAAGACCTATTTAGGCAAACCCCAGACCTTTTCGAGGCTAAGGGCTTACCAAATCGATCGAAGAAAGGGAAAGTCTACTAAGGCATATCTTGAAATTGGCTAAGTCTAAAACAAGCCTGAAGAACAGAAAATTCAACAAGTTGAACCATCAGTTCTAGTACGGAGAATCAAAATAATTCACCAAGGAATGGAAAGAAAAGAAGACTTTTATATATATATATGAACAAAGATGTTTACAGAAATGGGGAATTCATTACAAAAAAAAAAATTATACAAAAGAGGTGCTTTATTCAGAATTCTCGAAGTCTTCTTCTTCTTCTTCTTCTTCTGGGAAGGCCTGTTTTCTGGCTTCGGCTTCGATCTTTTTAGCATCATCGATCTCGGTTTATAGATCGAAGCCCGACCTTGTAACTCTTCAAGAACAGATAGGCGGGTTTGGCACTTGGTATATTCTACCAAAATCTTCGATTGATCTTGAGCAGCCTCGGCATCGGCCCTGTATTGGGGCAATAACTCATCAACCTCAGCCTTGGATGCAGCAACCTCTGATTTTGCCGTTTGCAGCTCGTTGACCAAAATTTCACGATCCGAAGTGAGCGCGTCGACTTGGGATTGAAGCACATCGGTGCTCTTAGTCAGAGCCCCGATTTTCTCTTTTGCCTCCGATAATTGATTTTCCGATGTAACCATTTGAGCTTGGAGGGCCTCCTTTTCTGAAGTCAGCAGATCGGTCCTGGTTCCCCATTCATTTATTTCTGCTTTGGCTTCACTTGCCTTGGATCGAAATCGATTTATTTGGTCGAGCTGCTGCCCATCTGATCGATTAAGCCAGAATTTTCTCTACGCACAAAGTCTAGTTCGGCCTGAAGGATCGATATCTCCCCTTCGAGCCGCTCACGACGCAGCATTTCTTCCCTTTGTCGAAGAAAACCCTCATGATGAAGCACCGAGGCCTACAAGTACAAGATAAAATATGACAGTTATCGAAGTTTGAAATGCAAAATGGCGAACACCAGACAAGGCTTATCGGAAACTTACCTTATTTAATGCTTGTTGAGCCTCATTGAACAAGCAGGGTACATCCACCTCGTCCATCGCGACATGATCTTCTTCGGTTACCAAACACCAAAGATAACTAGCCACCTCCACAGGCGCAGAAAGGGCCCTAGCATCTTCGGGAATGGCAAACTTTATTATCCGCTTCCGATCAGGATCTGAACTCGGAGTAGGAAATATATCGACCAGCTTCGGACCGAAAGATGCCTTGCTCATTCCGGTGGAGGGACTCTTCCTCGGCACTTCGAGCCCAAAAGTATCCGCCGAAGGCACGCCGTCGAAGAAACCTTGGAAAGGTCCTTCCGGTATAGGGCCTTTGCTCGGGGAGTGTCCTTTTGCGGCCCGGGCCTCGTTAAAAGTTGATTCCGAGGGGAGTCCATTGTTTTTATGGGGCCCGAGATTCCCTGCGTTGCGTCTCTTGAATCAGTAGAAGCCCTAGTTCTCACCCCCATCTCGGGGCCCTTTCCTCGATGAGGATATGTTTCATTGGCCCTCTGCTCGGGGACTGCCCGAGATGGCTCGCTGCCCAAAAATTCGAGGTCTTCATCTTCCTCGGACTCGTCTACCAATCGATAAGCTAAGTCCGAGATTTTGGGCTTGCGAGCTATACTTTTCCTCGGCCTCTTCCTCTCGGGCCCAGAAGAACTGGGGACTTCTTTCCTCTTTCTCTCCTTCTCCTGCTTTGAGGCAGGGGGATGGCAGGGAATCTCTCTACCAGGGGAAGCTGGCCTCAATTCAACGTCCTTCGATAGACCTGCAAATGAAGAGTGAAGTAAGTTATAAGTCAGCAGCATTATAGATAATATAAGGCGTAGAATTTAAATGTTACCGGTCTCACCATGATTTTTGGCCTCCCACCGGCCCTTTGATATCTCGCGCCAGGCACGCTCTGAATAGGTCCTTTGAGACACCACCTTCTCGACCCATTCTTTCAAGTGCATAATTGCAGCCGGCGTTCGAGAAACAGCTACACCATGTGAAATCGGTTAGTGAGATATCAATAGAAAAAACACCCGGACAAATTGAAATATGAGTATAGCACTTACGATTCATGTTCCACTTCTCAGGGAACGACATGTCTTCGGCGGGAATCGGGTCCGATGTCTTTATTCGAACAAATCGGCTCATCCAACCTCGATCCCTGTCCTCGTCGATGCTCGAGAAGGGGCTTTGCTTGTCCGGCGAGCAAGTTTTATTAATCCCCCTCGAAATATTTGGGGACTGTATAGCCGTAAGAGATGATCGAGGGTGAAAGGGTGGCCATCGATCTTGCTTACAAAAAAGCGGAAGAGAATGACTATTCTCCAAATGGAGGGGTGAATCTGGCCCAGCGTTACATCATACCTTTTGCAAAGGCGACGATGATAGGGTCCAAAGGACCCAACGTGAAGGGATAGGTGTAAACACTCAAGTAGCCCTCCACGTGGGTGGTTATCGCCTCTTCCGGTGCGGGAACCAACACGCACTTACCAACCCAGTTACAATCTTCCTTCACCCTGTCGATGATTTTGTTCGTAATCGAACAAATATATCTAGTGACCGGTTCGCCCCGGCCCAGTACAGAAGAAGCCCTCTCTACCTTAAAATCAGAACCGATTGAACACCCAACCGGTACGAACACTTTTAGAGGGGGCTCGGTCGTAGTTTCCCTAACAACAACAGGCTCAGGTTCTTCAGCGGGTTGAGAAGAAGAGGGGGTTTGTTTCTGGGGAACAGATTTGGATGTCTTTGCCATTGTTAGTGAAGAGTTAAAGAAGCTAGTAGATGCAGGGGTGAGACAAGAACAAAGGGGAAGATCACTTGTGAACAAACTCAGAGAACTTGAAGAATATATGTTCAAATAATGCAAACTTTTGGAACTGAAGAAAAAGAGGGCTATTTATACTCTCTTAAAGGTGGCGGTTCGCATCCCAAAATGAGGAAACATTAATTAGCATTTGCAGGCATTGCAGAGGTTTGTCTTCAGTTAGTCTATGAAAAGACATTTTCGATACTTACCACGTGCTTCATCATGCCACCGTCATTTATCAATATGAAGTTTTGTTTCTTTTGATGTGACGCCCCGAATTCCGTGTCACGCGCACCATAAGTATGTCTCCATTTGACCTAATCTTATAAGCGGCGGCTCATATCGTTTTTCATCATTACTCTCCAAAAAACGAGGGGACTATCTGTATGGGGTCGAATTCGATCGCTTGCATAGGGAATATCGGGTTCGAATTCGTACGGCTGGTGTCGATTAGAATTACTGCTCGATAGGCCGGGATCGAGACATCAAGAAATGAAGGTCGAGACCGGATGTCATCGGAACGGAACTCGAAGCCAAGATGTCCGAGACGAGATCGTTGAGGTCGATTAGGGTAAAACGCCCTAGGGTAAAATTATCAGATTTGCGTAATAGAAGGACCAGAAATCCCGTGATACGTAACTATCTCTGGGGGAATCACGGCGAAAATCAGCAAAGACGTTGAAGTCAGTAATTTAAGGGATATTTTACCTTGTAGATAGGTTTTTTACCTTGTATAAGACTCATTCCCCTCTCTATATAAAGGGGTAGCATAATTAAAAGGACACAGCAAAAAACAACGATCAACATGCAAAAATACGTATCCTTAAAACCACGTAGAAATTTAATTGTTATCCGAAGCCAAGAGTAAACATAGACCATTCGAGAATAAGGCATTGGGTGTTTATAATATGTTTCTATTTGTGGTTAATAAAATGTAAGGAGAATCATGAGGTCTCTTGCTCAATTCTCGACAGAGAAAAAAGTATTAGATAATATTTCCCGTCTGAGCCACAATGGAGACACGAGCAAGTTGATCTATAGACCTACATAAAAAAAATATTTTTACCTTTAATGGAAAAAACCTTAAATGGCCAGATTTAACGTTAAATGCATAGATGAAGAAGATCAATTATACAATCCATTATAATGTTGTATTAGTTCTATAACTTTCTTCATCAGAGATCTTTAAAAACACGAGATATTAGTAAATAAAACACATGACATTAGTAGGATCACTTTATTTCATCTGTCACACCTTATAGTACTTTTATAATCCAAGAAAACTACGAACATGCATATAGCAAGTGCAAAAACGAAACTGCATTAAGGAGATTGACCACACAGCTAAATAAAATTCTTAACAATTAACAACTAGGAACAATTTTCAAATAAATTCTGCCTGAGCATCTGTTGCACGTATTTATCCCTCTTCTGAAGATTCTCATGAGTTAGACATGCTCCTTGAGCAACCAACCAAGTAAAACACTCCACTTTCGAGAGTGCCTTGTTCCTCCAGCCAAGTATGATTATGTTCTGTCTTATTTTTAGGTTTAATAACTATAGTATTTTTGTGATTTTTTGAGGTGGGATATCATTTGATATGTCATTACTAAATACATCATTTAAAATGTTTGATTATTGTCGATATATTAGATAGTCATATCAAATATAGAATGTTACATCTATAAAAAAAAATTAAATTAGATGGATCAAAAGGAAAGAAATGAGTTAAGTCTTAATCGTTTTTATTAATTGCATTCATCTTGGTTTCATTAAAAGAAGTCATGCAAGTCGGATATATATAATGAAACTGAAAATTATATATAATAGCATATAAAAAAAGCCGGTAAAGCCATAATGCAACATAAAGTTATATATCATTTTTAGGCTTAAATTTTAATTATCTTACTTATTGCAAGTTCTAAGATGTAAACATCCTTTCCTCCCCGCATTCTTTCACATTAAAAAGAGACATAAGCATTGAAGGGAGGTAGAGAGTAGCACTCCCTGCTTTATTTGAAAGGATAGTGTACAATAATTTCGGTATTTGAGAAATCTAAATAAGAAAAATATAATAGATTACGTAATTTAACTAGAAATAACAAAGGGCAGATGTAGCATGTTCATCGAGATTTTAATCTTCGAACCCAACATTTCCTATATATATATATATATATATATATATATATATATATATATGTAAAAGGCCATTGAATTTGACAAATAATAATATTTGAACTCGTAATTCCAAAAGTGGAATAGGTTCAGCAAAAAGAACATTAAATGCCAATTTGGATCGAAGCATATGTATGGGACATTTATGTGATGAATTAAGATTTAATTGTTGATTTAGCTACCAGCGTAGAATCCATTTGATGTTTAGGGTGTTTTTATTTGAACTTGTGATTAATTCTTACAAGTTGCTAAACTATAGCACTCTTACAATTACTTGCATTTGCTGTCTCATTCGACACTGTTTATCTTAATTTAATTATTATGTCAGTTCTTTTTTCTCTATGGATCAGGGACTACCAATTCTTATTCGTCAATATTTTTTTTCTTAGAGGTGCTTTTGTGTTTCTTTTGGTCTATATATAGGTAATTTAATATTCATGTATACGAATCTTCAACACGCCTCTAAAATATCCCTTAATTCCCTTTTTCCCATCCCAATTGCATTTTCTAAAACAGATCCACAACTGTGAATTTTCTTGAACGAGATTTTGCATTATACAAGCAGGTCTATTCTCTTGCGCGTTGCATTTTACTCAGATATCATCTTTTTTTCATTTGCGAAAATTCGATGACAAGATCTACAACTTTTAAGCAGTTAAAATTAGAGCTTGAAGAATCATTCTTCTCTCCTCTCTCCCTTTGAATAACATGAGTTTTGTGTAAGGCTGTCCAATTGGATGGACCGGCCCGGGCCCATTCGGTTCCGTCCCATCTCATTTATTTCATATTAAGCGGTACACGAGAAGGGACAGGTTGCCTTTTTCGTCCCGTTTATCCCGTCTATCCCGCGTGTTATTTAATTTATTTATTTTTTAAATAGAGCCGTTGGCCAACGGCTAATAAATATTAAATTACACTTTGGCCCTATTTTTAATTATAAATACCCCCCATCCTTCTTCATTTTTTCCCACAAAAATCAATCATTCTATCTCAAATCTTTTACACTCTATCTATATTATTTTCTTAATTTTCTCACAATCAACTAAGTTTCAAGTATTTGGGCAAATTTTTGGAGCAACTTTCAAGCTTCAAATTAATTCGTCAAATATTTGAAGTAATTTTTTGGGCAATTTCATCAAGTTTCAATATTTAATCATGGTGCGCTCGTTCCATCTCCTAATTTTAATATATAATTTTTGTGTATCATTTTAGTGCTTAATTTTTGTGTTCACTTTACGTGTTCTATTTTCGTATTTCATTTGTGTGCTTAATTTTTATGTTAACTTTTTAAATTTAATTTCGCATTTAAATTATAGCTCTTAAGAATGTATTTGGCATGTTTAAAAAAGTAGTAAAGATAGATAGTAGTAATAGTCCTAATCCTAGTCCTAGTCATAATCATAATCCTAATCCTAATCCTTTTCCTAGAATTAGAAAACATATAGATGAAATGACTCATGTTGATGAAACTTCATTTTTCCAACCCCCCACATGTTATAATATTAATTTCGGAGAACAACTAGATCATGAAACTTTACAAAGACAATTTGGCAATGATATTTTTATTGAGGACGAAGAAAATGAGGAAGCGCGGCAAGATTTCAAATCGGAGATCTTAGACATTCATTAGCGGAGGACAGCCTAGAGATTTCCGTATTATTCAGAGATTGGATTAATTCAGAAAGAAGAAATCTTCGTTTTGAAAAATTAACCACTAGGGAAGAAAAAGAATACAATGAGATACTTAGCACTGGCAGCAATAACGGCATGAAACTCATGGAACATCAATCAACATTGCCAATTCCAGAACAATGTCCAAGAAAAATTATAGATAAATTACAACGAAGCTATATAGGAGCTTACAAATATTAGTATGATGATTTGTAATTGGCTACTAAGAGACCTAGTTAAAACAGAACCCTTTCTAAAAGGTGGCCACGCAGATTAGGTGCTTTTCAGAAGAATTATATTTGTCTGTGAAATTTGAAAGTTCTATTAATAAAATAAAAGGCTCTAAGCCTTGAATTTTTCTTGTGAATTGTTTTACAGTCTTACTTAGTTACTTAATGGCTTGAAATTATATCAAAATAAATTACAACTCTATTATAATTACTAAAATATTTCATTACAAGTCTCTTTTTTTTATATTTTATAATTCTTTACTTAGTTTCTTTATAATTTATTAAGTTTTAAGTTTATTAAATAAGTCAAAAAAAACTAGGCGTTGCAAACTTTAAAAACTTATTCATTGTCAAAAAACTAACCGTTACCAAACTTAATGCTCACTTAAGGCCCGCGAACCGTTCCGTCCCATCCTATTTATTAACGGGATGGGATAGGCCTACCGTTTCGTCCCATTTATCCCGTCACATTTAAACCCGTCTCGCCACCGTTCCGACTAAATGTCGTCCCGTCCCGTCTGCCATAGTTTTGTGAAGTTTATTTTGCAATAGCCTGTGTCGATAAAGATTGCGTGCTGTTCACCTATGTTTTTCACCTCCACCCATGCCTTTGTTGAATGGTCCGCCTTAAAGAGCCTAAATCCTGTGATATCCTGGCCATGAGCGAAATATTCCATCCACACGAGAAAGATCTCTTTGTTACATTTCATTAAGAGCACTTCGTGTAAAATGATGGACATATCTCACTGAGAGACTCATTTACTATTAATTTCTCGAAATAAATCTTTTAAAGGATCACTATTTTTTTTTTTAAAGTATTTATTCAAAATAAAAGCAAACCGCAAAGGAAAAGTACAAGCAAGGGGAACAAAAGCTCGATCACTGTCGCCTATATACCTTGCCTCACATTGCCTGTATAGCAGCCTCATGTAGAGGAGTCATGGTGTAGCTGCCGGCAAAGTCTCACGAGGGCATATAATCTAATAGCCATTCGGTTGTATCAAAAGGCATAGGACCTAAGCAGATACATACCAAGCTAAACCTTACTTTACAAATCCTATTGGGGCAAATAAAAAGCCTCACCTATTAGCAAGCGTGTAAAAAGAAAGAACTAGACAGAACCAAATATTCGATGATCATCATAGAGTTTATAATACACTCTATGATGATATTACATAAGATAATGCTTACAAAATGATAAAATGAAATGTAGTAATAATTATAGTCTTGTCCTTCCTTATCCAATGTTGTGAATTCTTCGATTTGTAAAATTTTATCTTCTTCCTCCGACCTTTTCAAAATGTATACCCAATTCATGAATTTTTCTTTTTTGATCTGGTGGACTTTGTCGACGTTTTTGCGACGACCTGTTTTTGTTTCGCAGCTCTCATTAGGAGATGCCTAACATTTTCCTCATCGTAACCTTTTCCATCCCTATCTAGTGATGTTTCCTTGATTGGATGTTGCTCCTGCCCCGATATTGCGATTGTCATTTCATTTGTGTGCTCTGGTTTTGTTGAGGTCAGTGCCTGTTGCTGCTGTTCACCTGTTGGACTGGCTGTGTGAGAAAATTTATGTTGCTGTCCAACAGTGCTAGGATGCTGCTGTTTCTCAGCATTTCCAGTTGCAACTGTATCTTCCGGACAATGTGCAATCAATTCATCTTCCTCATTTTCATCATAAATCTCAGCACGTAAGTTGATCTCTAACTATTGACGAGCTAATTTTTGTGCAAGCATTGTCAAAGTTTCATTCTTCTTCTTGGCAGTGTTTTTTTCCCTAGAAATTACTGCATTTGAGAATTGCTGCTGTTGCTGCCCAGTCGTGTTAAATTGTAGTTGTTTCTGCCCAGCTAATTCAACTGTATGCTGCTGATGTTTATGTCCAGTGCTTGCACCTAACTGCTGTTGTCCAAATTTACTGGAATATATCATAGGAGTATGTGCTCGAGGTTGCTGCTGCTGCTGCTCTTGTCCAGATTTTGCAGGATTACTTACTGGACTGTTGATGTCGCTGGACTGCACTGGACTGGTTGTGTGCTGCTGCCCAGTTTTTATAATTGTACTACTTGCATCGTGTTGCTGCTGCTGCTGGTTTCCAGATTTTGCCGTTGGTTTCCAGATTTTGTCGTCATTAGACTGTTGCCGCAATGCTCCAGCTGCTGTCGTGAAGTCTCAGCACTGCTGTACATAAATTGTTGTTGTTGCTGCCCATGTGTTGCTTCTGAAATCAACGCACCGCTGGTGCTTACATGATGCTGCTGTTGCCCAGCTAACACTACTGTGCGCTCATGTTGCTGATGTCCAGTGCTTTGACGAAGTTGCTGCTGATTCTGTCTAGTTTTATCCTGCGTCTGCTGCTGTCCAGTTGTGCTAGATTTTTGCTGTTTCCTGGGAATGAATGCTGGAGCATTCAAATTTAGTTTCTTCTTTTGGGTCGATGGCATTGAGGGTGAAACTACTGAACGCAAATCCTCATCGATCTTGGCGTAATCAGTCGACTCCCTTTCATCGTCATCCCCCAATCTTTATCTTCTTCATGTTCAACTTGATCATCCCACGATCTAGTCTTTGCTAACCAATTCTGTTCAAATCTCCCTTGGTGTTCACTGTCCAAATCAGTGGACAGCAGCAGTTGCCTAGATTCACCATCGTATTTCCCAAAAGAATGCTCCGATTGTGACGGAATGTCGATGTCTGAGGTGTTCAATGTAACTAAAGGTTGTCGCACCATATTGGTATGCTTCATCATTGCAGCCTGTGCTTCCTTAATGATGTTTTGTACCTATGGAGTCGAGAAAAATAGTGTTGGAACATTAGAGCTGTTGCTAGTCATCTCTTCCTATAAATCTGTCATTGCGGCATTTCGTCAAACTCCCAATTCTTTAGCTTCAATCTCACTGCCCAGTGCTTCGTTTTCATTGCTTGCAACTGGTACGAGTTGTTTGGACGTGCTAATGTCATTTTGAGTTGTTATCTGCATTTGTCGAGCCTCGTCGAGTTCAAGAACTTCAAACACATTCAAGCTGTTAAAATTGCTTGGGGCATTTCTTCGAGCACCTGGACTCAACTGGCCAGTTGATGCAGCCTTCTTTGTGGGTGATTTTCTCGATGATACCACATTCCAAGCCTCACCCATTTTGGTTTTATCTTCTCCTTTACCATCACTAATCTTACCAATATCTTTAGAATCTCCATGTGCAGGTTGTTTCCCATTCTTTTTGCTCCGTAAACATTGGGCCTCACCTTCCAGAACTGGGACAGAACTGGAGGTTACTGCATTTGTCACTCGATTAGCAGCAGGTTTTTTACCATCAACAATTGCAGTATTAACTCTTGCAAATACGGTGGAAGCAGGGATAACTGTTTTTGGCATCCTTATAGCATCATCAAGTTTATTTTGATTTTCAATAGAAGTAACAACAGTTGGACTCCCTTGTTGTGCAGCAACCTGTTTTCCAGTAGCAGCAGCATCTACACTGTCCAGTCCAGCAATTTTGGGTTGGCCCTTCTCAGGCATTATGTCATCCCCTATATGCTCAGCTGGACTCCCATTATGCAATGATGTTGTTTTCTCAGTAACAGCAACAACCATACTCCTAGTAACTTCACGATTAGCTTCAGCACTGTTTCTCTCAAGTTGCAGCACCTGCTGCTTACTGTTGTTGGCTTGTTTGTCAGCTATTTCCACCAGACCTTGGGCAATTCTTTTAGCATTCAAATAATGTCGGGCATCACCTTTTAGCTACTCGATTTTTTTCTCGTTACTTGCTGTCAGATTGAGATCGACTTCTGCGATAACATTTCCTCTAGAATTTCCTTTCAAAATTCGACA
>MCJB01001202.1:1744-16064 GCA_002018475.1 Nicotiana obtusifolia | reverse complement strand
ATATATATATATATATATAATGATGCACGTCATGCATTGCGAATTTATTTATGGCTTGCGTTCTTGACTTGTTACATTTTTTACCCCCTTCTTTCTCATGTACTTAAGAATACCTTTTCAACAATGTAATTTATGGGACTCAAGGACTTCTGTCAACACTATTACCATGAAGCAAGAAAAATCATTTCATAGAGGGAAGAACAACATAGGCAACACTAGCTTCTAAGAATAGAATGTTCTTTGGGGCTCATTCGAGGCATTGTATTCAATAGGAATCGTGTAAAAGAAAGAACGGTATAGTCTTTACATACCTGATACTGATTGCGTCGGCTCTCAAGCTACGCAATTTGCCACAATTCTCTAATCTACAATTAAAGAGTAACTCAATGATTACTCACTACGCGTGACAGCTATCATTAACCAAAATCTCCTAAATTCACATGGTGTTTCTCTACACCCTTCATTCCCTACCTCACCAACGTATTTACAGTACATGCAACCCAATTACAACCCTTAATAGCCATGACCCATTCCATTTAACCCCACTTATTTCGATTTCATGGCTCCTAGTCATATTTCCATAAGTTCTTACGGACATGCAACCATCTATCATGAATGTTTAAGGGGAAACCACGTGAAAGGGAGTAGTAACTTACCTTGCATGTGAATTATTTGACCCTCTTCTTGGATTTCCTCAATTTCTAGGTCTTTGCTTCCAATGGGGCTCGTAGGAGGGGGAAACTCAGCTAGGGTTTTCTTTAACTCTTCGATTTCTTGCTTCCCTTCTTCAATTTAGAGTTTGGAAGAGAGGGATTTGGTTGTTCGGATGTGAGCGCTTTGAGAGGGGTCGTTTGGGGGCTTTCTACTATGCTTAGACTTAGAAAAATGAAGAAGGGACAGGTTTGGGTCCCTTTTATAGGCCTAGGAGTAAGTGACACACGTACCTGAAAAATGTCAGGTTTGCGATCGCATACTCACCGCAAACAGGGTATGCGGATCGCATTTTGGTCGCAGATCTCACCTCAAAAATCTGTTGCATTATGTGACGCAGAAGGGCCAGAATGCGGTTCGCATTTTCAACAATGCGATCGCATTCTGGTCGCATTTTGGACATTGGTTTAGCCCAGTACTCTGCTCCATTCTGCGATGGAGGGTGTCATTATGCGGTCCGCATTTCAGTTCTGCGGTCCGCATTATGGCTGCATTCTTGACCCAACTTCAACCCAGAACTCTGTTCCATTCGGCGAAGGAACATGTCGCATTTGCGGTCCGCATTTTTGACGTATTTTCCAGCCCAGAATTCTGTCTCAGTTGCGACCCCTATGTCAGATATGTGGTCCGCATTTGTGCATTGCGGTCCGCATACCTGGCTATGCGACACCGTTGTCCTTTTTCTTAACTCTAAACCATTTTTCGGGTTTTTGGGTCCTCATATATGAGCTATTTCACAGTGTATTTTAATGTACGAGTTTCACGGGTTGTAACAAACATAGTCCAAAAATCCCCAAATTCTAACTTAGTTTCATGAAAAGTAGGTGCATAGCTAATAGGTATTCAATATTTATGGACAAAAGTGATTAGATTCCACTTACCTCTTCAAATCTAGTTTGAAACCTCTCCATTAATCGCCCTAGTCCGAACTGCAAAATTCCCAAAATGAAAGAAAGACTCAAACCCTCGATTTTCAAACAACAACCCAGCGATCCCCTTCTCCAGCCTAGATGTCTGCTTTTGCCAATCTGTTCTTGCGGTCAAAGATGCACACCTACGCAAACCACTTATGTCCCGCGGCTCTGCTTCTGCGGTCTAGCTCCCTCATTTGCGCATGCAAGCCTGCGGATAATATTCCGCACCTGCGATTCTCCCTCTCATGCGCATCCCTTCATCGCAGAATCGACTTTGCTTCTGCGGAGAGAATCTTCGCGTCTGCGATCCTACTGCTCCCAGCCTATTTTACATCTGCGCACATTACGCTTCACCTACTGTGCCGCATCTGCAGCCACTCCCACTGCAGGTGCGAGCGCACCAGATGCTTGAAACTTCAGCACTTCTCCAAATTGCAACCATGCTCTCAAACCATCTGAATCACACCCGAGGCCCCCGGAACCCCATCCAAACATACCAACAAGTCCGAAAATACAATAAAAACTTAGAAAAAACTGCAAATCATATAAACCAACATCAAAACCACGCGCATGCCAATTCAATCCTTTTGAAACTAATGAACTTCAACTTCAAAAACTCATGCCGAATCATATCAAACCAACTCTGATTGACCTCAAATTTTGCACACAAGTCATAAATAACACAATAGACCTATTTCAATTTCTGAAACCGAAATCCAAACCTGTTATAATATAAGTCAATTCTCGGTCAAACCAGCCACTATTTCAAACCTTCAAATTTTAAACTTTCGCCAATTTAAGCAAAAATTACCTACGGACTTCCAAATCAATTTCCAAACATATGCCTAAGTCCAACATCACCATGCAAAGCTGTTAGAACCATCAAAACCCTATTCCGGAGTCGTCTACATAAAAGTCAAACTCCACTTAACTCTTTCAACTTAAGCTTCCAACCTTGGGACTAAGTGTCGCAGTTCACTCCGAAACATCCCTGGAACCAAACCAACCATCACGAGAAGTCACGTAACCGCAAGTGATCATAGAACAAGCAATAAACAAGGAAATGAGGCTACAATATACAAGACGACCGGCTGGGTCGTCATAAAAACTGTTCATATTGGTATCTCTTCTTCGATTACGTGGATCACCTAGATATCATGTCTATAGGATGTCAATCTAAGTAATGGAAATTGCTCTTGTTGATATCTCTTCTTCTGTTACGTGGCTCGCCTAGAAATCATGACTATAACAAACCTACGGTTTCAACAACTTCATTGCCCAGGTCTTAATCATTAAGAAATTATGTCTATGGGATTTTATGATTCACCTAGAAAGCATGGCTACATGATCATTTAACAGAATTGTGTTTTAAAACAGCTCTATCGTCAAATTTGGCCATCAGGAAATCCTGCCTATAGGACTTTATATTAACCGTTGGAATGCTTAATTGTATCCACTTGTATTGAAATCATGCCTGTATGGTTTGAACGAGTTAGCTTGTGCCTATCTATTCATAACTGCCTGTCTACATAAGTGGCAACTAACCGTTTAATTAATTGCATGCACACGAGTCTATATGAGGAGGTGAACTTGAGCCTTTTGTGTTGCTTACCTTTTGAGTGAAGTCCTACTCCTTTTGATTGTGTACAATTAGATTCATCGTTTTAGGCATCCTAAGGGAGTCTAGAACCATCCGCATGGTAGGTCCAAAACCTCCTGGGCCATAGGTACGGTGCGGGTGAGCACACATAGAACGCGACTTAGAATTGAACTAGAATGCTTTTACGTAATCAACTTCAAACATGGTCATCAGGTAGTAGGAGAAGATAGTTTGTGTCTGATAAATAATATGAGCAACCTTTATACATAAGGAAGCTGCGAAGTATAATTTATGTTACACGGAGTGATCCTTTAGGCTAAAAAACTTAGGACCCCCATAAATGGTTACTACTTGTACACTCATTCATTGAAACATAGATTGGGCTAGGAGGTATCTTGTAATTTTCAACGAGTTGTACCAATTACTTATTAGTGGAAAAACTACCATTTCTTCCATGTGTGTAATTTCTTTCATCACTCGTTTCATCATATTCTTTACCTTGAACAATTTAATTAGTTATTTGGACTCTTTGCTTTCCTTTAATTGACATGCTCACATAGGTTCTAATTCGATAATCCGCATAGTGTAAAATTCGGGAGGGAACTATAGTTGTGGTGCTCTAAGAGTGCTTAACCCCTTCTCCTTGAGGTAATTTGAGTCCTTCCTCAATCTATGTCGACGCAGACTAGTTATAACAGAGTTATTCGTAAATAGGTGCCCTAACGCACCCCAAAATCTTTAATTGGCGACTCTTGTCTTTTAACACCCATTTAATAGAGTTGTCACATGTCAAAAACCACTTCGTGAGAAAATAGAGCGCTATAGTTATTATGTGAAAATATGAAAATCCCATTATCAACTTCGAATCACGAATAGGATACACACTCCATCAACTAGAAACCTTCCTCTAAGCTCAAGTCACTAAAAAATCACAACACACAACAAAATTTCTATGCTTGTAGAAAACAACAATGCAAGTCATGGGCATAACCATTGCAAACTCTTTGGAACCCATATGCACATATCTAAACCGGCCAAACTGAAGACCTCTAGATCACCCAAATCACACAGACTGTAAAAACCAACAGTTTACCACAATGAAACTGTAAAGTGATATAATACCAAAGGCACCAGTCATTTCAATTACCGTGCTAAACCAAAACGCTATTATGCTGACCCAACTCCTTCAGATTACTCATGACCCGCGGTCAAGGCAATACTACTCATTCACAGTACACTGTGGTTCTCAATCAAAAACTCATCCCAAGTGATCCACACATGAAAGCTCGTCGTCCTGAGACCTTATAAGCCACTTTATTCTCGCTCATGTATCTGATAGCACCTCAAGCCGAAATGCCCGCTCTAAAAGTCCTTTCTTGAATCTGAAGTTTTTTCTTCCATTTCTCAAATACAGTCTCACATAACCACACAGAAATGCGCCAAGTCTCTTCCATAATCCAGCAAAAATTTCGAATCTTCAGTCACAGATAAATCTAGAATCCATTAGAATTTTAGTGAGAGTCTCCCGCTGCGTGGTAGTCCCAACTACATAGCCAACCAGTGCTCTTTTAGCACATGAATACTTCAAAAAGAAACAACCGATCGAATCCTTTCCCTTGCACACTACCCCCATAAAAGAAAATCAAACCTGAGTCCTTCCACAACCTCCATATATCACTATGGTGAAATGCAACACACACCTAAAAAATTCTATGCTCGAATCATCCTGGAGGTCATCCTCCTCAAGTCATAACAAAACCATAGATGTACCTAAGTCCAGCATCTATAACAACACATGATTAGATGACCCAATCACCGATAGTAAACTCTCCCACTTGGCTTTAAGATACCATCACTTAATCCAAGAACCACAATGACCGCTCTTCTTTAACTCTAACGATCCCACACTGTTACTTAGCCGAATTTCGATTGGCTCATGTGGTACTAAGAATAACACATCCCTGAATCATCGGCTCAAATGCACACTCAACCTCAAGAGAGTCCTACAATCTTATTCAGGCGATCCAAACCCATATCGTAGCACAGGGATTCCACTGGGTAGAAGGTAAAACTCTTTATAGGAACCACATAAGAAATGATGCAACCCCCAACCTTTAATATCCCACCAACTTGACCTCATATTAACATCCTTCTATGAACATTCCATGGATACAATCACTAAGAAATCACCAAATTTCCCGAGTCCATGCTCGTTCACAGGCTAAAAGAATATGTTTCATTCTCTTAATGAATAAACAAAAGATCCATTAACACATCCAAACTCATAACAATCAAATACACCAAGATGACAATCAAGCATTCACATTTCCTTTGTAGCTTAAACAACCCTTCCTCTCGAATTCAAAACTTCCATAATGTAAGAAGCCATCACCCAGATGAAATACCCTTAATGGCCCGTAATGACCCGAATAGCACCAAACATTCTTGAAATTTGTGGCAACTCTACCACCAAACCATAATGATACACTCTCACTTTCACACTGGTATAGCCATATTCCAAAGTAAACCACTCGGTCCCGGCCCGCTAACACTCAAACACCGCGAGACAAGCCGAATAATGTCCTTCTTCATCCTTCGCGGCCCATAATGCCACCTCAAATCATGATACATATCCAATGAACTCAAACAAATAGAACATCACAAACTACGAGACTCTTAATGCGCTAATACAAAAATAGGCGCGCAACTATACAAGCAAGAACTCCACTATGCTGAGAGGTTCCCGATCCCAATCCATATGACAAGGCAAGAACTTCCATATTCCAAAAATGCCTCTCCTCCACTAGAACAAATGCCAAACTCCAAATCGTGATGCAGATATTTCTCCTCATGGGGCTTCAACTGCCATAACATGTAGGCAACCACCCTATAATTTCATACCAATAGCGCATCATGACTCACTTGTGAATTAACACAATGCACTTAATAAGTCCCTAGACCAATGGGCAACACTAACACCGATGTTGCTGTAAATGGAAAACCTCACCACAAGGCGACGATAGTAGTATCCCCAAAACATGTAGAAAATCATCCTATCACCACATCCACAACATCACCACCGCTCGCTAGTGCAAAACTCGTATCGAGTACTCCCCGTCACCTACGAGAGAATAGGAAGGAATTGAAGATATAGGCTTCACATGGAATAAAGTGGAACGATAAGGAACCAAGAAAGGGAAATTTCCTAAGGCCTTATAGCCTCTCGAAGATAAGTATATACGTTCCCGCATCGATCCATAAGTCTCTACTAGGCCTGCTCGTGACTTGTGAGACCTATATGAACCTAGTGTCAAATACCAACTTGTCACGACCCAAAATCCACCAAAGGTCGTGGTGGCGCCCAACCGGCTCACTTGGCAAGCCAACACTCAATCAGCATCACAAAATTAATATTATTAAACCATTAACTTTTTTGACAATATGAATAACAATGTGAAATGAATTTCAGATAAAAACATGATTACATAATCCATGAAAGGGACTAAACACGACCGCAACTATCTAACCAACTAACCCAACCTGGTGTCACTACTTCACGAACATCTAATTAGAGTTACTACAGTAAATTGAATAAATACATCTGTCCAAAAAAGAAATACGTGAATGGAAAAAATAGATAAGTAGGGAAGGGGACTCCATGTATTGCGATTTGGATCAAGCACAACAGTTCACCACGAAGTGTCCAATATAGTTCTCCTACTCAACTCAATGGTACTAATAATTAGTCTCATAACCTGCACAAATTTTACAGAAGTGTAGTATGATTACAAAACTACGATACTTAGTAAGTATCAAGTCTAGTTTTGAAGAACTAGTGACGAGGAATCGACATTGACACTCAAATAGACCACCTATGGGGAGAATTCCCTCTTACAAGGATAGACAAGAAACTTACCTACGCTTGGTATGATAAAATCAAGATATAATCGCCTATTATTAAAATCAAACTCCAAATAACTCGCATCTAGTAAATACAACTAAATAGCGTCAAATAAAGCCATATGAAAAAACTCCAAGTAACAAATCTTCGATCTTTCATCAAATTTCCAAGAGTCAATAAAAGTCAACCCGGGCCCACATGGTCAAAACCCAAGTCAAAGGACAGATCTAGGATACCCGTAACCTCATGAGTCCAAATATATGGTTAGATTCAAAAATCGGGTCTAAATCTACCCTCAAATCCCCAAAATGCACCCTCTTAAGTTGTAGACCAAAGCCGCACATTTCACTTTAAACTTCCAACTTCTAGGTGTAGAAATTCATAGGGAATCAAGTTGTAAAGCCAAATCTAAGTTAAAATTGCTTACCTCCAATGTAGTAGTGAAAGCTCTTCAAATTCTCCTCCTCTCGAAATACATGTCTCAAAATTTGAAATAATGGGCAAAAATCCCGAAATATAACAGTTAAAGCTTTGCTCTAGGTAAACCTTTCGCGATCATGGTTCAACACTTCGCGTTCACAAAGCACAAAAATGCCATTTCCTAGAATGAGTTCATCGCAAACACATGACCATAATCGCTAATGCAATGAAAAACCGACCAGTCTTCCGCAAGTGCGAGTTACCCACTGCGAACGCGAATGCATGACCTTCTAGCTAGCCACTCCCTCTTCACGAACGCGCTCCACTATTGGGAAGGCGGAGCATTTGCTTCCAACACTACGCAAACGGGTTTGACTGCTCACCAATGCGATACACTGAATCCCAATGACCAAAATTCGTATACGCGAACACAGACCTCTGATCGTGAACGCGAAGCACATCAGAACACCAGAACATCAACAACCTCAAAGTGGCTCAAAATGATCTGAAACCTCTCCGAAACTCACTTGAGCCCGTCATGACCTTGTCCAAAAATGCCAACAAGTTCGTGTTCGTAAACCAAACTTATTCAATGGCTTTAAACTCCATAAATAACATCAAAACTAAGAATCGAAGACTGAATCATTCTCTTAATCATTCAAACATTCATACTTTCTCGAACTTGTTCAAATCACAATTAGAGGTACCAGATTGCAATCAAACTTTGCACACAAGTCCAATTAAACCAAATGAGGCTGTATAAACTCTCGCAATACCAATCCAAGCCCGATAACACTAACGCCACAACTTGCCAACTTTCGAATAAATAGAACTAAAATCTTCTACGAACCTCTAATTCGACCGAACACACAACCATGTCCAAAATAACCATATGAACTTACTATAACCATCAAATCCTCATTACAAGATTGTTTTTACTTAAAAGTCAAACCTTGGTCAACTCTTCCAACTTAAGGCTTTTGAATTGAGAATAATTGTTCCAAAACTCTGAACCTCTCAAAAATCAAATCCAACCATACATTCAAGTCATAATGCGCCAAGTGAAGCTACTAAAAGTCTCAAACTGCCGAACAAAATGCTAGAGTTGAAATGACCTGTCGGGTCGTTACATTAGGAAATTTCCCCTTATTGATTTTCTCATTGTACGTTGATTATTATCTCGATTCTAAATATTTTCCTTCTACCCTCTCACAGAAGGTGAGAACACACACATCAACAATGACCCCAGGTGTAGGAGAGGCAGCACCACCGACTGTAGATGGGAGAGGTAGAGGCTGGGGTAGGGCCAAGGTGCCTACTAGGGTCACACCATTGCTGCGAGAGATAGACAACTACTGTAGCCCATATTCATGCCAGAGAAGCATTAGTGGACCCACATGCGGATTAGGTGGAGGATCAGGTCATTAATGAGCATTTTGATGCCCTGTGCATGCCCAGTATCCCGAGGGTTTTATGGTTGCACCAGTATTTCAGAAGGCTATGGCCAAGATATTCAATTTTGTATGTCTTGACACAGACCGGAGTGATTCCAATGGCCCCATCCACATCTTAGGCTGGAGGGGGAGCCTAGACCCCTATCACTCGTACCCCTGAGCAAATAGCAATGGTGGCTCAAACACCAAGAGCATTGACAGTTGGCAACGAGCAACCTATTGTGGTAGTTAGACTGTCATTACCCAAAATTCCACCAAAGGCTATGATAGCGCATAACCCGCGCTCTAAGTAGGCCAACACCCAACAACAACAATAGAATCCAATTATTAAGCCATTTAACTGTTTCATGATATAAATAGAATGCTGAATATATACCAATTCAATATCATAAATACATAGTCAATAACAAGGTCCAAACGCGGCCATAAACGTTTGACAACGCCAAAAACCCGGACTCACTATATCACCTGCATCCAATAACAATAACAAGCTTCAACTGAATAGTAACATTTGTTTGGAAAAAAAATACATCGATAGAAATAAACAAGTAGGGAAAGGGTACTCCATGTGCTGTGGATAGGATCAAGTACAGCAGCTCGCACGAAGTCTCCAATAACACACTCTGACTCAGTTTAATGGGTACCACAATACCAGTCCCAGAACCTGCGAAAAATATGTAAAAGTGTAGTATGAGAACAAAACCATGATACTCAGTAAGTATCAAGTCTAGTCTCGAAAAAATATAGCGAGGGGTCAATATCGACACCTACTAATAGCTCAATAAGAGTATGAAGCATAAATAGAACATTGAATAGAGTATGATATCAGCAATCGGATCTATCAATAGAACCACATTAAAACAAGAGTTTAGACATGCTTTTCAGACAATGAGATAGAATGTAACATCAATTAGGTCAATTCTTTCTATAATCATAGTTCGAGTCAATCAACGTTTCCATATAATATAAGAACCACTACATGAGTCTAAGCTACAAATGCATGCCCAAACAAGGGGGATAGCAAAATATTAGTCATCTCAGTGTTCTATGATTACAACATGAGTCAGGAAACAGTTATATATGTATATGTAAGAGTCATTGCACAAGCCGAGGCTACCAGTGCATGCTCATAGTCTAATACCAAAACTCACTACACCTAACTCTGACACATTTTTCTAGCTGACACTACCAAGTGTTCAAATTAGCACCAAGATCAGTGCTTGCGCATACAAGGTCATAGAAATCAATTCCAAATAATAAAGCTTCAATTTTTAATCAAATCTCCAAAAGTCAACAAAAATTAACTCGCGCCTATAGGGAAACTCGACTCAAGGGGTAGATCCGGACTACCCATAACTCCACGAGTCCAAATATATGATTAGACTCAAAATTCAAGTTCAAATCGATCCTCAAATCCTCAAATTATACTCTCTTGATATCTAGACAAAATCCCAAAATTGCTCTTCAAATTTCCATGATTAAAGTGTAAACGTTTCATGGGGAAACAAGATATAAATCCAAATGCAAGTAAAAATTACTTACTTTCAACATACTAGTGAAATTCCTATTGAAAGTTTCCTCATCCCGAAGTCTATGGCTCAAAATATGAAAAAATGAGTGAAATCCCGAAAATAGCAACTTTAATATTTTGCATAGAAGCACTCTTCGCGAACGCGACACATGCTCCGCATTCGCGAAGAACAACCCAAAGCCACTTACAAAATACAACTTACGATCGTGACATCACCCTCACAAGTGCGATAGACAACAACCCACTCCTTCACAAACGCGATCAAGAACGTCGCAAACGCGAAGGCTATCTCCTCCCTTGTTAGCTCTACCTCTACACGAACGCGTTAGACACTGCGAAAATGGAGCACTACGTGAACACAAATCCCTCCTTGGCAACACGATGAGCAACATAATCCTCCCAAAATACTCTACGCAATTGCAAAGCTAATGAAAGACACTAAAAACCAGCAATGCCAAACTCAACTGAAATAGTCCGAAACTCATTCGAGCCCCTCGGGACCCCGTGCAATCATACTAACAAGTCTAAATATATTATTCAAAATTATCCAAAGGCTCGAAACACTACAAATAACATCAAAACCATGAATCAATGATCCATTTTTTTTAGCTTTCACACATTCAAACTTGGTCGAACGAATTTGTATCACACTTGGAAATTCCAAATTATAACCAAACTTCGCACACAAGTTCCAATCTACTAAATGAACTTATTAAAGGTCTGAAAACAACAATCAGAGCCCCATAACACCTATGTTAACCTGTAGTCAAACTTATGAACTACCCAATTCTTCAAATTGCAAACTTCTAGCAATTAGAGCCAAACCATTCTAGAAACCTCCTAATCCAAAGCAAGACACACCCAAATTAAAAATCGCTATACAAACATATTGAAACCATCAAATCCCCATTCGAAGGTCATATAAGTCAAATATTGGCCAACTCTTCTAACTTAAAGCTTTCAAATTGAGAATTATCCTCCAAATCAACCCCCAACATCACAGAAACCAAAACCAACTGCACACGCAAGTCCTAGTGCATCATATGAAGCTACTCAAGGCCTCAAACACCTAACGGAATGCTAGAGCTCAAAATAACTGGTCGGGTCATACATTCTCCCTTACTTAAACATGTGTCGTCCTTAAACGTGCCAGAGTAATTCTTAACTACAGAAGTCTATTAACAAAATCCCAACGAAAATTTCTTTCTTCAAACTTAGCCCATAAGCCTTAGAACCAAATTCCAACATCCGGAATTGCCTCTAAGATCTAATTCTTGTTTACATATGTATACCACGTCAATCCCCACAAGAGGCATCAAGTCACAACGGACTCCAAAGATGTAACCACATGGTGTAGCCCACAACCCATATTACCATAGCAATATCTTCTGCCACAATAACTATATATTACCAAACTCGGTACCGGTAACATACCTCATATCCAATAAAACTCTAGGCCAAAATCTTCCCAACACTTCTAATGATGAAAGAAACATGTAAAAACTCATAACCAATCATCAAAACAAAAAGTCAGAGAATTTTCTTTCATCATTGAACGAGAACTATTGCAAAAGTTTGAGCTGATGTATGGCATTCTTCCTCCAAACAAACATTATCCAAATCTAATTACATTAATTCAAAGTCCAATAACCTCCTGTCACCCAGTCTAAGTTGCTCGACCGACATGCCACATCAATGCCATCTAGAACCTCATACGACACGGTTAGTGCGCCATACAAGCAACAACTCGAATATAACCAATAATAGAAAGAGAACTAATGGGAAAGTTAACTAATATGTCTAACAGATATAATATAATAGCATAACTCCAAGAACTCATCCCACAAAGGAACGCAAAAGGCACGAAATAAAAACAAAGAACATTATCCCACATAACCCCGTTACGGCTTGCTACCCGATCCAAACATATCAATCTACATGTGGATATCCATCGAGCCACAATGACCATACTTACTAAACACATATATATCAATAATAAGCACGTAAAGTGCATAAACATAATCATGGAGAGACGGATAACATAATGCGTGTCGTGACCCAACCTAGGGGGCCCGCGACCGGGCACCGAACCCTGCTTGCAGAGTACCGGCGAACCCTGTACATGACTACCCTTATTATTTATAAGGTGCACCATACTTGCCTGGACGGCAATAACAACATTATAACTGTTAACTATAATGACATTAACCTGTCACAACAACGTACCATAACATAAACATGCATTCACCCGCAACATCATCAACTGGGCTATACACAAAACCATACAACGAAATACATCTATATAAGATAGATATACATTATTTTACACTAGGTCGGACATACTTTGTACCTACTGGACACTTTTTGTATTTTTGTATCTATGAGATAAGGTACATTTTCTTTTTTGGGGAGGTAAGGTTTATGTCCCCCTCCCTCTTTGTAAATCTTTTTAACTAACATCAATAAAAGCTCTACTTAACCAAAAAAAAAAATACAACGGAATACATACGATGCCAACAAGGCGACATAATTACACATAGCCCAACTCTTGTCTATACATACACTGACTTCTTGTCTAATGAGCCTCTATGGAATACATACAAAATACTTAGTCAGAACAGGGCCCCGACATGCCCAAAAACATCTATACAAAAACATACCCAAGTATAGCAAGTCCGAAAGATGAATCTTGCTATTTTGCTGATCTGGTAGCCTACTGTGGGGGAGGAGCTTCACCTGTCAATCTATTTGGACCTGCAGCACGATATGCAGCGTCCACAAACAAAGGACGTCAGTACGGAATATGTACTGAGTATGTAAGACAGGAATACAACTGAAAGCAATAACATAAACAGCATAATAGGAATATACAACTCATAATACTGGGATTTACCTCAGAAGGCAGCATACCTTTAACATTTTCATTGTGGAACTCATTTCCATCATTTCAGAAATTTAAGACATACTTCATTCTCACAAGCCTGTTAGTTTCATATATGTTCATTATATCAAAGGCATTAGGCATTCATTTCTTCAGTTTACACCTGCTTTACTGCGGACTTCTTACTTTTAAGTATATCATTTCAAACACATTCATCATGTAGTCATTCTATTTATACAATCATAGTGCATACGTCCTTATAGGACCACAATCAATAATCAGGCCTCCGTGGGCTTCATAATCATTATTACTTTATTGTTATCACATACAATCACACACATATGCCTCCATGGGCTCATAATCATATCATAACTGTAATCATAACCTTAACCTTACCCGGCCCTTTCAAGCTCGGTTATAATAGTGTATGCCTCTTAGGGCTCATACCCGGCCATATCAAGCTCGGTCACAATGATGTGTGCCTCTTTGGGCTCATACCCGGCTATATCAAGCTCGGTCATAATCATATAGGCCTCTTTGGGATCATACCCGGCTATATTTAGCTCGGTCATTATATACAACTAAGCACGCACATAGATAATACACACATTCATTCACATCATATATGGCCCTTACTTGCGGGCTTATCGCATTCATTACCATTCTTGCTCATACCATTTAGAACATCTTTTATCGTCATTGTTATAGGATTCACAGGCTTCCATCAACGTTATTATTATTATGAGGCCAGGATAATCTCCTTCTTGTGATACCCCGTAAATTCACCTATGTGATTATGCCGTAATGTGGTAAGTGTGTATGGGCCTAAGAATAAGGAGAATGGTTGAAATATATTGAAAAATGTTAAGAGAAAAAGGGCGGGAAAACAAAATGAACGAAAGGCATTA
>MCJB01001201.1:0-16065 GCA_002018475.1 Nicotiana obtusifolia | reverse complement strand
CTCAAGTGGTAGCCGAACAAAACGAGCGGGTCACACCGCAACCAGAAGAAAACACCTCAGGAATCAACTCCGGGATATTCAAGATGCTCGAGGAGTTGACTAAGAGGGTCGAGACAGGAGAAAAAAGGATCGAAGCTAACGACAAGAAAGTCGAGACATATAATTCGAGGGTAGATCAAATACCGGGGGCACCTCCAGTGTTGAAAGGTTTGGACGCAAAAAAGTTCGTGCAAAAACCTTTCCCGTCCAGTGCCGCTCCGAAGCCGATTCCGAAGAAGTTCCGCATGCCCGAAATTCCTAAATATAACGGAACTTCGGATCCAAATGAGCACGTAACAGCTTACACATGTGCTATAAAGGGGAACGACCTCGAGGACGACGAAATCGAGTCCGTCCTCCTGAAGAAATTTGGAGAAACCCTTTCTAAAGGAGCAATGACGTGGTATCACAATTTACCACCAAATTCCATCGACTCCTTCGCCATGCTCGCTAATACCTTCTTCAAGGCCCATGCAGGTGCTATCAAGGTCGAGACGAGGAAATCGGACTTGTTCAAAGTCAGACAACGAGAAAGCGAAACATTAAGAGAGTTCGTATCTCGATTCCAAATGGAGCGGATGGACCTACCACCGTTCACGAGCGACTGGGACGTGCAAGCCTTCACTCAAGGGCTCAATATCAGCAGTTCTGCAGCATCTCGGCAACTTAAACAGAGCTTGATTGAGTACCCGGCCGTTACCTGGGCAGACATCCATAACCGATATCAGTCGAAGATCAGAATAGAAGATGACCAAGTCGGGGTTACATCGAGCTCCTCTTATACGGTTAAAGCCTTTGATCGACCTCGAAGGGAGAACTTTCGAGAACCAAGGTCGAACCGAGACAGGCACCGGCCGTACCCAGAAGATCGGAGAATTGTACCGAGGGGACATAACATCCCGAGACAAGAAAATAGGTACGACACCAATCGAAGGAACAGGAGGCCGTTGCCAAAAGGCAACTTCGAGAAAACCAGTGATCGCCAAGAAGCACCCCGATTGTCTGAATATAATTTTAATGTCGACTCGGCAACCCTCGTTTTAGCAATCGGTCGCATCAAGGACACCAGATGGCCAAGGCCATTGCAAACAGACCCCGCCAAAAGAGACCCCAACCTTGTATGCAAGTATCATGGCACTCACAGACACAGAACGGAGGATTGCCGGCAGTCGAGAGAAGAGGTAGCCCGGTTGCTCGAGAACGGGCATCTTCGGGAATTTCTGAGCGATCGAGCAAAGAGTCATTATGAAAATAGGGATAGGTCGGCAGATCAAAAAGAGCCGAAGCATACAATCAACATGATAATTGGAGGTGCCGATGCGCCTCAAGTACCGGTACTGAAGCGTACCAAAATATCCATTACCCGGGAAAAACATACTCGGGATTATGCGACGGAGGGAACTCGTTACTTTAGCGACAAAGATATTGAGGGTCTTACACAACCTCACAATGACGCATTGGTGATATCGATGTTGATATATGATACTCGAGTGAAGCGCGTACTTATCGACCCCGGGAGTTCAGCCAACATAGTCCGGTCTTGGGTCGTTGAACAATGGGACTAACGAGCCAGATCATTTCCGAGGTCCGGGTGCTCAACGGTTTTAATATGGTGTCGGAGACAACCAAGGGAGATGTAATGCTGATGGTAAATGTCGGTGGAACTACCAGGGCAACGAAATTCTGTGTGATTGAGGGCGATATGAGGTACAACGCCCTGCTCGGAAGACCCTGGATACACGATATTAAGGCCGTACCCTCAACCTTGCATCAGATGTTAAAGTTTCCATCGGCCGAGGGGGTCATCACCGTTTACGGAGAACAACATGCGGCAAGGGAAATGTTCGCAGTAGAAGAAGCGACACCAAAGTCTACCATTCCCCAACAGAAGGCCAAATAGCAATCACAAAAGCCTGCCTTCGACAGATGAGGGTGAGCAAGATCAACTTGATGAAGATAGCTTCGGGATACCCAGATCCTTTGTCGTCCCGGATGAGACCGACGCAACCAAGTCAACAATCGAGGAGCTGGAGCAAATCTCGATCCGCCATGACGCGCCCGATCGAAAGGTATACCTGGGCTCGGGTTTGAACTCCGAGCTCAGGACCAGGCTACTTTCTTTTCTTTCAGCTAATGAAAGTTCTTTTGCTTGGTCCCATTTAGACATGACAGGCATACCACCGGAGATTGCGACACACAAGCTGAGTGTCGATCCAAAATTCCGGCCGGTCAAACAAAAAAGGAGACCTCAATCCGAAGTCAAGCAGGTCTTCATCCAGGATGAGGTAACCAAACTTTTAAATATAGGGTCCATTCGGGAGGTAAAGTATCCCGAATGGTTAGCTAACGTAGTTGTAGTACCTAAAAAGGGGAACAAACTTAGGATGTGTATAGATTATAAGGACCTAAATAAAGCATGCCCCAAAGATTCTTTCCCCCTGCCCAACATCGATCGTATGATCGATGCCACTGCTGGCCACGAGACTCTTAGTTTTCTCGACGCCTATTCTGGATATAACCAGATACAAATGGATAAGGATGATCAAGAGAAAACATCCTTCATCACTAAATATGGCACTTACTGCTATAATGTGATGCCATTTGGGCTTAAGAATGCGGGGGCTACATATCAGCGTCTGGTGAATAAAATGTTCGAAAACCAACTAGGTAAAACTATGGAAGTTTATATTGATGACATGTTGGTCAAGTCCCTGCGAGCAGAGGACCATCTTAGTCATTTGCAGGAAACGTTTGAAATTTTGAAGAAGTACAATATGAAGTTGAACCCGGAAAAATGCGCGTTCGGAGTAGGCTCCGGGAAATTTCTCGGGTTCATGGTCTCGAACAGAGGAATAGAGATCAACCCGGACAAAATCAAAGCCATCGAAGATATAAAAGTCGTCGATAGCGTCAAGGCCGTTCAAAAACTGACAGGCCGGATTGCAGCATTAGGCCACTTCATATCTAGATCGTTGGATAGAAGCCACCGGTTCTTCGATTTGTTGAAAAAGAAGAACGAGTTCTCATGGGGACCGGAGTGCCAGCATGCCTTAGAGGAACTGAAAAGGTACCTTTCAAGCCCGCCCCTATTACATACGCCAAAAGCCGGCGAGCTATTGTATCTTTACCTCGCTGTGTCGGAGATAGCAGTAAGCGGAGTTCTGGTTCAAGAAGAACAAGGTATGCAATTTCCCATTTATTATGTTAGTAGGACATAGGAGAAGCCGAAACCAGGTACCCGCACTTAGAAAAATTAGCACTCGCCTTATTGAGTGCCTCTAGGAAATTAAAACCATACTTCCAAAGTCACCCAATATGCGTGGTGACAACTTACCCACTAAGAAATGTCATGCATAAGCCCGAATTATCAGGCCGACTGGCTAAGTGGGCCATCGAGATCAGCGAGTACGATATCCAATATCGACCTCGAACCTCGATAAAATCTCAAGTACTGGCCGATTTTGTCGCCGACTTCACACCGTCGCTCATTCCCCAAGTCGAGAAAGAGCTCATGACTAAATCGGGGACTCCTTCGGGAGTGTGGACTCTGTTCACAGACGGAGCCTCAAATTCGAAGGGGTCGGGGTTGGGCATCGTACTCAAGCCCCCGACCGGGAACACGATTAAATAGTCCATCAATACTATAAAACTGACTAACAATGAAGCCGAATATGAGGCTATGATTGCAGGTCTAGAATTGGCCAAGAATCTTGGGGCAGAAATAATCGAGGCCAAGTGCGACTCTCTCCTTGTAGTCAACCAAGTGAATAGAACGTTCGAAGTCAGAGAGGGACGTATGCAAAGGTATGTGGATAAACTGCAGGTCACTTTACATAAGTTCAAGGAATGGACCCTGCAGCACATACCTCGGGAACAAAACAGCGAGGCCAACGCCCTCGCTAACCTAGGCTCATCGGTCGATGATGACGAAATCAACTCCGAAAAGGTCGTGCAGTTGCTAAGATCGGTGGTGGAAGAAGGTCATGCCGAGGTCAACTCGACAAGTCTGACTTGGGACTGGAGAAACAAGTACATAGAATATCTAAGCTCAGGTAAGCTGCCACCTGACCCCAAAGAGTCGAGAGCATTGCGTGCAAAGGCGGCCCGATTTTGTTTGGCCGATAATGGAGCTCTATACAGAAGAACCTTCGGAGGACCCCTAGCTATATGTCTCGGCCCCGGGGATACCGAGTATATTTTGAAAGAGATACCCGAAGGAGCTTGTGGAAATCATTCAGGCTCCGATTTATTAGTTCGGAAGGTAATCCGAGCTTACTATTACTGGATCGACATGGAGAAGGACGCAAAGGAATTTGTACGCAAATGCGGCAGATGTCAAAGACACGCACAGATCATCCACCAACCTGCTGAAACACTGCATTCGGTTATATCGCCATGGCCGTTTATGAAGTGGGTAATGGATATAGTAGGTCCACTCCCTCGAGCACCAGGTAAAGCTCAGTTTATCCTTTTTATGACTGACTATTTTTCTAAGTGGGTGGAAGCACAGGCTTACGAGAAGGTCAGAGAAAAAGAGGTGATCGACTTCATATGGGACCACATCATCTGTCGGTTCGGGATGCCTTTTGAGATCGTATGCGATAATGGAAAGTAGTTCATCGGCAGTAAAGCAACCAAATTCTTCGAAGACAACAAAATCAAAAGGATATTGTCAACTCCGTACCACCCCAGCGGCAACGGTCAAGCAGAATCGACCAACAAAACAATAATTCAAAACCTGAAGAAAAGGTTAGTTGACGCTAAAGGAAGATGGAGGGAAATGTTACCCGAAGTCTTATGGGCGTATCGAACGACTGAAAAAACTAGTACCGGAGCCACTCCATTTTCTTTAGTATACGGCACCGAAGCATTGATACCGGTCGAGGTAGGCGAACCGAGCATCAGATTTCAGCATGCAACCGAAGAGTCCAACAAAGAGGCTATGAATATTAGCCTGGAGCTCTTAGATGAAAGAAGGGAAGCTGCTTTGGTCCGAATGGCAGCTCAAAAACAGAGAATCGAGAGGTATTATAATCGAAGAACTGGACTTCGACACTTCAATGCAGGTGACTTGGTACTCAGAAGAATCACGGTTAATACTCGAGACCCCAACGAAGGGAAACTGGGACCGAACTGGGAAGGTCCCTATACTATACTAAAGGTCACCGGGAAGGGCTCATACAAGCTTGGAACTTCGGATGGTAAGCCGTTGCCAAATAACTGGAATGTGAGCCACTTGAAAAGATACTACTGTTAAGGTAATTTACTTCACCTTTTTTTACTTTCTTTTTGTTTTTATTTATTGGTACTGACGTATGCAGGACAGATCAATATCAAGCAAGTTAAGCACCAAGTATTAGGACTGAAAGCACGCGTTACACTCTTTTTCCCTTCGACCGGTTTTGTCCCAAATTGGGTTTTACGGTAAGGTTTTTAATGAGGCAACCATATGTCGTGCTAACATAGATTAACCATTTACTGGAACTCACGAGTTCTTAAGCCCAAGGGCTAATTACTTCAATTTCGAGGGGGCTAAGCAAAGATTGTTAGGATTTCATGTAAGGGTCAAACGGTCAAAAGAGCCGTATTCGGGTAGATCGATCTTTTTCCCCTCCGACAAATGAAGATGTACAAGTATATGAATATTGACAAAGTCATTTGATGCCTACATTGTGTTTTCAAGCCTAAGGGCTTTTTATTTAATTATCTTTGCATTATCAATAATTGATATTAGTGAAAGACGCACATCGAGACCGGGGGGGATAAGACCTAACAAGGCAAACTCCAAAACCGGCAAATCAGGCTAAGGCCTTATTAAAGCTAACAAAGCGCAAAGGGAATTAAGACCGATCTTGGCAATCCCGATCTACGGCCAAGGCCGATCAAATTAAAAACTCATATCTGATCGAAGCTTGAAAGAACAAGACTTCGAAGCAAAGTTAAGATCAAACCTATTTGGTAGGAGGCTAATTTTTGCTAAGGCATGACCCCGATCCCTATAAGCTTAATGGTTGAAAGCAGAGCAAATAAGAGCTCATTTAAATCATTTTGGACAAGGCTAAGGCCAAACTAGTTATTAATGTGTTCTGAACTTACTACGAGGCTAAGGCCGGACTAACTATTAATTAGTCGGTCGCAATTTATAATCCTAGCTAAGGCAGGATATTTTGATGCATGAGAATCAAGGAACAAACTCGAAATATATTAAAAAATGTCATTATACAAGGTGGGATCTTTACATAACTCAGGCTATAAAATATTAAGACAATATCAGTCCGAGCCGTCTTCATACTCTTCAGAAAAGGTTTTTCTTCTCATTTCGTTCTCGACTTTCGATACCTCAGTGACATCGGAAGACAAATCGAAGCCACGGGCCTGGAGCTCCTCGAGAACAGAAAGGCGAGTTGGCATTGAGTATACTCGATCAGCGCCTTCGATTGCTCGTGAGCTACTTCAGCATCAGCTCTATACTGAGCTATCAAGTCATCAGCTTTGGCCTTAGTAGCAGCGATTTTCGATTTTGCTTCCTGAAGTCGATTGGTCAGAGCCACCCGGTCTTGGTTGAGCGATTCGACTTGGAGCCGATGGAACTCATTGTCCTTAAGCAGGGCCTCCGATTCTTTCTTGAGCTGCCGAGGCCTGTTCTTGGAGAGCCATTTTCTCTGCAGCTAGAAGCTCGGCCTTGGTTCTCCAACCGCTCGTTTCAGCCTTTGCCTTGTTCAGCTCGGACCGGAGTCGATCCAACCGATTGTCCATTTGCCCCATCCAATCAACGCAAGAGGCATGCTCTTTCCTTACGGAGTTTAGTTTGGCCCGGAGATTTGATAACTTATTTTCAAGCCGCTGGCGTCGTTCCCACTCTTGTGCCATTCCTTCTTTGATGCGAAGGAATATTTCGTGATAAAGCACCAAAGACTGTGGAAAATTCAAATTGAAGATTGTCAGTATGGGTTGTGAACCGAAATATTGAGTATAGTTTAAAGTAAACAGGAAAACATACTCTGTTCGATGCCTGTTGAGCTTCGTTGAACAAACAAGCCCAATCCACAGCGTTCATCGCAGCCCGGTCCTCTTCGGTCGCCAAGCTGTGGAGATAGCTTGCTACGCCTACCGGTGGGCCTAATGATCGGGCGTCCTCGAGGATAGCAAGGGTTATCACCCTCCTCCTTTCAGGGTTCGAGCTCGGTGCGGGGAATTTATCTACTAACTTGATACCAGCCGACATTCCACTTGTCTCGGATGGGGGACTCCTTCTGGGGACTTCGAGGCCAAAAGTGTCGGCCGACGGCACCCCGTCAAAAAGTTCCTCGAAGGTCCCTGCTGTGGCCGGCACCTTGCTCGGCGTATGTACCCTAGCATCTTGGGCTTCTTTCAAAATTGTCTCCGAGAAGGAGGGTGAATGTACCATCTCGGGGATATCCAAGGATCTTCGTGCCGCCTCCTGCACATTGGCCCGATCTTCGGTCTTTGCTCCCATTTCAATATTTTCTCCTGGGGAGGCACCGGTTTCTTCCATGATTGGCTCGGGGACTTCCCGAGGGGTTTTGTCATTTTCGGGGCTCTTTTCCCCCTCAGAGTCGTCACTTAGTTTGATAGAAGGATCGGGGGCTGTGATCTTACGAGCTTCCATCTTCCTTCTACCTTTCTTCTTTTCGGGCTCAGCCTGGTCGGGAGCCCTTTTTCTCTTTTTTCCTCCTTCCTTCTCCGATGTGGGAAGGGCGAGGAGCTGCCCCATCGGAAACAGCCGATCTCAGCTCGGCATCCTTCGAGAGACCTGCAAAACATATTTTCAAAATGTCAAGTGTTGGTGTCGATTGTTTGGAAAGCATGAATATCGTTGAAGCTCACCATGGTTCTTGGCCTCCCAAAGACCTTTTGATATTTCTCTCCAGGCCCGCTCGGAATAAGACCTCTAGGCCACGACTTTCCTGACCCACTCCATCAAGTCCTCGATTGTGGCCGGTGCCTAAGAAATGGTTGCGCATCATAACACATCGGTTATACATTGAAAGACAGTATTGAAAAAAGATAAATAGAGAAGCTCTTACGTTTCATGTTCCACTTCTCGGGGAACGGCATACTATCGGCAGGGATCAGGTCGAAAGTTTTAATTCGAACGTATCGGCTCATCTAGCCCCGATCCCTATCTTCGTCAATGCTCGAGAATGGAGCCTTGCTGGCCCGGCGAGCTAGTTTAATCAGCACCCCTCGGAACATCTGGGGACTGTATAATCGAAGCAAATGGTCGAGGGTAAAAGGATGCCCCCCCTCAACCTTATCTACGAAAAAACGGAAAAGGTAAACTATACGCCACACAGAAGGGTGGACTTGACCTAGAGTGACTTCGTACCTCCTACAAAACTCGATGATTAGAGGGTCTATGGGTCTTAGTGTGAACGGGTAAGTATATACATTAAGGTATCCCTCCACATGTGTGGTAATGGCTTCATTCGGAGAAGGGATTATTATTTCCTTATCAGCCCAATGGCACTCGGCCTTCACCCTTTTAAGATGTTTGGGGGTGATCGAACTGATGTATTCCGATACCGGTTCGCCTCGGCCAGGCACCGAGGAAGGCTTCTCGACCTTAAAGTCGGAACCTATGAAGCATCCCACTGGTATGAAGGCCTTCAATGGAGGCTCCATAGAGGGTTCCTCAGTGCGGATGGGCTCAGCCTCTTCAACAGGCTGGGCAGGGGAAGTTTGTCTCTGGGGAACTGACTTAGAAGTTTTGGCCATTGTAGTAGCAGAAGCAAGAAACGGGGAAGACTAGAAGTTTTCTGATAAAAAGGACTAAAAGCTTTTCTGGTAATGGGGATTAAAAGGAGTAAATTCTTCAACAGCGTAAGGGTAAAGAAACTGGTTCAAAGAGGGGAGAAAGTATTTATACTTCCCCAAAAAGCGGCGATACAAAGCACGAGGTGAAGCAGCATTAAATGCACGCATTAAATGCACAAAGAAGGTACAAGGTTCTGCGGATAAGACAGGTAATGATTTCCTGTGTCGACGGTTGTGTGCGTCATAGCACTACCGTCACACATAGGATCTTTTTGGGATAAGCGATTTTGATGACTCTGCTTGCGTGTCACACTAATGGAGATGTCGATTGCTTAACCAAAAGGTTCGAAGGATGACAACTCATATTCGTTTTTTGTCCCTACTCTCCAATAAACGAGGGGACTATCTGTATTGGGTCGGATACAATCGAGTGAAGTCGGGCCCGGGCGTAATATGAGGCTGGGCTGCCTCGGTCCGAAGTCAACAAATCGGGTACAGAGGCTGGAGCAGCCGAAACGAGGCAACCGATATCGGCCGGCCAGGGCATGTATCGTAACAAAGGATCAGTTTCGAACTAGATATTTTGCGGATTCCTGATATCCCGCCGGAAGTAAATATCTCAACCATTATAGACGTTAAGGCACCATTTTAGGATATTTCATCCCGTAATTAAAGGAATTTACTCTGTAATTAGACTTTTACCATGTTTAGGGCTCTTTTAGCTACCTATAAGAAGGGCTTTCGACCTTCACTGTAGAGGACAAGAAAAACTGAGAAGAAATACTAAAATTACTACTGTTCACTGCTACTATGCGTCATTACTGTTCATTGTCACTGTTCATCAAGCTTTGTCTATTTTTCATATTTCGTCGCCAGCTATTCAATCTCTGTGGTTTGATATTTCCTTTTGTCTATTATCTTTCAATTATCTATATTTTACTTTACATTGTATCAATTTAATTTACGGATCCTTAGCACTACGAGCAAATTTAATTGTTACTCGGATTTGAGGGTAAACAAATACTAACAGACATAGTCTATTGTTGATTTATCAAAAATTTAAAGACAAAACTATTCGGGGACTTCCTAAACTTGGAAGCATTTATTTAATTTTTCTTTAAATTTTACATGGTTTTTAATACCACCCAGAACTTAAAAATTTGATAGTCTTGACCCTCTTAGGTACGGATGTGGCAAATAGCATGAATACACTCTCTTTTAGGTGTGTGAGAGAGAAGAAAAATCAAGAAATCGGCTTTCAAATGAGGTATTTTTTAAATATTAATTACCACATAATCAAATATAATGATTTATTTGTTCCAATTTTATTTCTCTTAGTTTCTTCTTGATATACATTGCATATTTTATCCCAATTATATTCTTTTAGATACAATAAATATATCAACTATGTATTTCTTTTTTTTTTTTTTCTAGTCCAAATCTATAAAAGTTAGTTGACACTCCATTTATTTAGGCCAAATAAAAAGAAGATTTAGCCAAGTAATGAAGTTCAAATGGTGTATTTGCTACAAAAAGAAAAATATACTATGTATTTTTATTTTCATGCAATGGCCATTTATTTAAACTATCCATTTTTCTTTTTCGAGTCAAATCGGCAAATATTTGGTTGAAATTTTACTATTTTTAGCTAAAATATTTATTTAGCAAATAACAGAGTTCCAACAACGTATTTTTTTATCTTCTTTAGACGTAATAATAATATGTTCTAACTTTGTATTCCTTTTTTTCCTGACCAAATATGTAACAGTAACTTGATTAAATATAATTATCTTTAGCCAAATAAAAAATTATAGTCAAAATAATATTATTTTAATTTTGTTTTTACGGATTTTTGCAAGAAAAAATAATTTAAATAGTTGGTGGACTCAAAAAGATAAAAATATATATTATTATAAAAAAAATTCACATGGACAAAAAAATCCATGTGACAGCACGTGTGTCACACTCCCATGGATTGTCAGCAATGTCTGAGGGGGTCGAGGTTATGAAATTGCCAAGTTCAGGAGGGTATTAAAGACCATGAAAATTTTAAGATTCTGCCAAAATTTAAATAAACACAACTCAATTACAATTAATATGAGTGAATCTTATTTATTTGTTCAGCCTAATAATTATATCGAGCTTTTTAAATATACTCTTTTATTAAATGTGGTCAACTACTATTATTCACGAAAGAGCTCTAGTTTTAATTTATATTTGAGATTGTCATCTTTCAATCAAACTTTAAAAAAGCAAATGATATCTCCACATCCAAATTTCTGCCCTTTGGGCATATTAATAATTTTTTTCGTATATATATTTCAAATAAAAAAGGATTTAATGCACAAAATTGATTTAATTTAGAACTTCTAAATATTAGGAGGAAAAAAGTTAATTTGATATTTTATTTTTGGATCTTTTAGTAGAATTTTAATTGATTGAAAATAAGATCCTCTATATGTTTAAAGAAGGACTTTGTCATTGAAAATTGATTTAAATCATTCCTTAAGTAGTATTCAAATATGAACAATTTTAAATCCTTACTTACTATTTAATATGGATTTCTAATTGGAAATCGTTCCTCTTACTTAGTATTCAAATGAGGATGGAAATCGTCTGATTTATATTAGTACTTAAATACTTTCTTACTTAGTATTCAAATAAGGGTTTTGACTTCAAAACCGAATGACAATAAGGATTTTCTGTATATTTCAAATAATGAAAGATTTGATAATACAAAATTTAGTTTAAAATATCAAAATATTAAGAAAATAATTAAATAATTATTTTTTAGAATGTAAAATTTATTTTTAAAGGGTAATAAAGGTTAACAATATTTTACTGAAGACATTCGAACTTTTAATATAATATAGATAGATATATTTGTATACACATTCTATCTCGTGTAAAATAATACATAAATTCTCGTATTAATTATATTGGTATTAATAATACATAAAATAGTTCGTGTAATTTTCGAGATCACTTATACTTATATTAGTATTATATCAGTTCGTTTCCTCTATTAAACTCTATGTATAATTAATGCGAAAATAACATTAATAACGCATAATTGATACAAAAAGTCAAATGTTATATGAGTGATACAAAGGTTATACAGATATTAAAGTTCTTATTATTTAAACGAAAAGATCTTATGATTTTTTGTTTGGTTACGTGCAATTTCATCTACTCCTATTTAATTGTTATATCAGTCTCGGTCCTCGTCCCATGACTATATCGTACATTCGTACCCATGCTTATAGTTTTTCTGTAATTGTTAAATTAATATTACTACTTACATTGCTGGTTAGTGAAATTCAATTGATTCTACTGAAATCAATTGATTATGTGGACTGTAGAGTTTTGGATACACGTCATCATTTAGTATTATATCAGTTGATTCTGTGGACATGCATATCCTACTGAGGTTTTTAAGCGCTATCTCATTTGTGGAAATTTCTCACCACAGTCCGTTTTCCTTACATATTTTAAATTCTTATTGAGTTGCTAAACTATATCTAACATTCTTTAGTTTGCTTTTGGTTTTGTTGAGTTTTGTAAAAGAAAAAATATACGGACTTGATTTTAGAAGAATTGTCTATTTTTTTTGAATCTGAAAATTGTTTTAAAAAAGCTTATTACGTTGTGTGTTGCAGGAAATAAAAAATAGATCTGTTTTTAACTGTTGGATTTATGAAACGAAAAATTAGTTTTCCGCAATAGTTAGATTGTTTTCTAAAACAAATATTCCATTGAGTACTACTATGATATAAACTATCAAGGCGTGGTTCTAAATAAACTGAAGTTACACACACTACTAGAAATTCGAAAAAAAGCGACCACAAAAAACAACTAAAGTTGGTCTCTTTTTGGCCAAAAGCGACCAAAAAGCGACCAAACAGGCCTGGTCCATATTAAGCTGGTCCCTTTACCTTAGGGACCAAAGTTGGTCGCTAATTGGCGACCAACTTTAGTTTCTAAGGTAAAAGGACCAAACATTCCGGGTAGAACAAATAGAGACCAACTTTGGTCGCTAAATTGGCGACCAACGTTGGTCTCTACATATAAATTACGGTTTTATTTATTTATTATAATCTAGAAAATGACGACCAACTTTGGTCGCTATATAATTAATTTTATGATTTTTATTTTAATTAAGCGACCAACCTTGGTCGCTATATTGAAGAACAAAATTTTTATTTTACGATAAGAGACCAACGTTGGTCGCAATATTTCCAGAATTTAAAAATTTGAGTAAAATAGCGACCAAACTTGGTCGCTATCTTGAAGAAATTTTTTTTTTTCATGATAACCGACCAACGTTGGTCGCTATATTTGCACAGTTTTAAAATTTGGGTTAAATAGCGACCAACGTTGGTCGCTATTTTCCAGAAAATTATTTTTTTCAGTGAAAAGCGACCAACTAGAGACTAACGTTGGTCGCTTTTCTTGGTTCATTTTTTCCAAAAACTGCCTGTTTTGGCAGTTACATCACCTGCCAGCTTACCAAAATCCTAAACAAGCATTTTATGCCATAACGGACAACAACAACGACGACAACAACAACAACAACAACAAACCAAATTCGTTTATGACATTTTATGCCATAAACAACAACAACAACAACAACGACAACAACAACAACAAACAACAACAACAACAACAACAACAACAATAAACAACAACAGCAATAACATTAAAAGTAACAAAGTATAAAGTTCAATAGAACTTATACATAAGCTAACCAAAATAAGTTAACAATTATTACAAGTCAAAGATTAGTTTGTACATCATTATCATCATCGTCTGATGAAGTTTCATCACGAAGACGGTATGGAAAAGGGTGTAGTTGTGTAGGACCGGAGGGATGATAACGGGGAGGACGGGAGGAAGTAGCACGGGGAAGGCGAGCCTCTGGCGATGACTCGCGAGACCGGGGAATCAGAAAAGCGCCAGAAGCCAAGAGAGATTTGAGCTGCTCTTGTATGCCAATGTACTGAGCATCTCTAATCCTTTCTCTTTCCTTGGAGGCTTCTAGCTCGGCTGTGAGCTTTGCCACAATCTCCCGCACAGAGGAGAGGCTCTCCCCACCAAGTTGCTCGGCTTGCGCGGAAGTCCAGATTGCTTGCATTCCACACTTATAGCGATGGAATTTCTTAGTGGGCAGCCCGTATACCTTCTCCCATTTTGGACTGCCAGCAGCCTGCGTCCATAGACTTTCAACATCCTCGTCCGACGGTTGGATTGGCTCGCCCGATGAAAATGGTGGCGGGCTGCGTATGAATTCCTCCACCTCAGCTGTGAAGCGACCCTATAAGAAATATTACATTGAATTAGTATTTCAAAAGTTATATAAAAGTAAATCAAAGTACTTAATGAAAATTGAAAACTTACATGTACAGTCGAGGCTCGGCCCTCGACCCACCTTTCTTCATCCGAATTTTTTTTCTTCTTGACAATATGAGTCTCCTTGAATAACTCATCTTGCCTCATCGGACGCCCCAACTTCTTCTCCTGAAAACTCATAAATTTTAGTTAAGAAACAGAGTAGATATACGTTGAAAATTAAAATTAAATTAAGCAATTACGTACCATTCTCCTCTTTATTGTCCCGAGGCTAATCGCACCTCTAGTGTGCAGGGAGTCTCCCTTCTCAGAAGCACGAGCTTTCTTTCCTTTCTCGCTCTTCATTAAGAACTCTGCGGTTAGCCATTGTCTTTGCAAATCCTCCCACAGATGATCAAGCAACCAGGAGGGCTTCTGGTTCAACTTTCTAGCTTTGGAAAAGCAATGTGACAACCGCTTGTAAGCCTTGAGATGGAAATTAGCAACTACATCCGCGCTATAGCAGTGTTCTCATACACACTTGCTCTGTATTTCAAAAGTTAAGTATTTAGATGGAAATATCATAAATATAAATAATTGTATTGCTTAAAAGAATATTTATACCTTAAATTCATTGAAAATTTGCTCCTTAAGCAAGAATGGGAAATCACTCCAAGTCGCATAAGGGCCGTCTAATAGCTTTCTGGTGGCTTGGGTGATTATCCTTGTAGTAATATTACTAGGGATGAACCTGCAATTTAATTAAAAAAAATACAGTAATATCTTAGTAAAACTGTACAAAACAATAAACGTAAAAATAACAAATAACTCTTACCCATCACCCTCAGGGACTATGACGATCCTGCCATATTGATCACGATGCACCTCCTTGTCATCATCACCTTCATCGTCCGAACCATGTATATCAGAGGCATGTGTGGAAGGTGTAGGGGCGTCAGAGCTAGTGTCTCACAGGCGAAGGCCTGTAATAGATGGAGTCCCAGATGAAGATGGCTGCGAGCCCTGTGACTGCGACATAGCTGGATGGGCCGCAGGGGGATGTGACACTGATTGATGTGACCCGAGTGGCTGCGACACTGATGCCTGTGATCCATGTGGATGTGACATGGATCGATGCGGTCCATGCGATGCAGATGGCTGAGATCCACGTGGATGTGCGGCAGCTGGACTGTATGTCGGACGCATAATCCTATGGCCTTGTGATGAAAGACCTGGTGTCTGCACGAAGGTGTAGGGCTGGTGATGCTGTGGCAGCTCAGAATAGCCCTTGGGTGGAGGAAAAGACGTACGCATAGGCAACTTCGAAACGGCAGGACAAGTTGGAGTATAATCTTCTACCCTCCTCTTTGGTTTCCTAGCCTTTTCTCGACCCCGAGAACTACTAGAATCATTGTTACCTCGACCCTTGCCTATCATCTGCATAATATAATACATATTTAGATTGAAAGATATAAAGAAAATAGCTATAAACGAGAGTTGTTAAAGAAACCAACTGTTTAAAGCTCATCGTCGTATAGTTCGTCGTCCGAGAATTCTTCTTCCTCAGTAATTTGAGCTTCATCAGTTGATACTTCTTCCTCGTTTTCTATAATTCTTGCTTCAGAAATATCAACTTCTTCCAATATGTGTTCAGGATGTTCCAAATCATTTTCTAAAACTTCGTCCACTATTAGGTCAACAGTAGAGATATCATTTTGATATGCAACATCTAACACATTCTCGACTCACCTTACCCACAGGCTTGGTTTTTATTACAACCCACCAATCAGACTTATTCCGCCGCAATGGATAAGGAGCATAATACACTTGCCAAACATTATTTACCTACGTAGTGTTATAATATTTTTAGGAGAAACTTACAAATTGTTTGAACCACGTATCAAATCTCATATATACAGC
>MCJB01001200.1:0-13018 GCA_002018475.1 Nicotiana obtusifolia | reverse complement strand
TATATAATATTGATATGATTTTATTTCTTCTATTATCATGTCCTGTGGGGTATCATATTCTAATCTCCTAGATGTACTTGTCCTAGATGATGATGATAGGGTTCCACGACTTAATTTTTTAGATGTATCTATTCTATCTCTGACTATTTCTAAATCTTCTTCTATATCTATTTCTTTGTAACTATAGTCATTTTTATCTATAACAGTAACTATTTGGTCAAAAGGATCTTCTATTTTTATTTTATTATTTTATTTTTGGCAGTTATTTTATGTTGAGTTGTTAAGATGTATAAGTTTTTACATCTTGCTGTAAATATTTTACTACCTGGTGCCAGTTCTATTCCTGACATTTTCCAGTATAATACTAACGATTTATCTATGTTTTTATCTTCTATTGCTACCGAATAATTTGCACTAATAATAAATTTAAACTTTTGATATATTAAATTTTCTTTTATTGCACTAATTATACTTTTTTCTATAGGTTGTATAATTCTATCATCTGCCAAATATATTTCTATAGTTGTATCTATTCCTTCTCTAAAACATGCTTTAATTAATATTTCTGTTCCTCCTAGGTGTATATATTTAATTGGGTTTTTAGCTTTTATATCATGAATTTCTTTGTTTATCGTCTTTTTATTTATGATTGGTATTTTTGCTTTTCCTTTAGTATATTTACAGTCTATTATATTTTCTTTTTGGCTTATTATGTAATATTCTTCTGTTTTTCGTTTAAACCAGTTTTTTATTATAGGTACGTCTAGAATTTTATCTACTCTTAAGTCTAGTTCTTTACCTTTTATTTGTTCAAACATATTATTATCGAAGATTATTTTATGTTCATATGATTCCTCATCTTGATATTCTTTTTGTTTTATTATTTGTATATCACTTTCAGTCATATTCTATATCTTCTTCATCTATATCAGTTGTAGTTTCAGTTTCGGATAATTCATATATATTATCTTCACTTTCTATTTCATAGTCTATATAATCTAATTGGGTATAGTCATCATTTTCTATTATGATTTCAATTATTTGCTTTTTCTTTGGATCTTTAGGTATTTTGCAATTTTTAGCTATGTGTCCTAGTTTTCCACAATTATAACATTTACATTCAGATAAAGTTTTCTTTTGTTTATGTGGTCTTTTATGTTTATAATTTTTTATGTAATATCTTTTTCTTGGTTTCTTGTACTTATATTTTGTTCTATAGGGTGTTTTCTTATATTTTCGTGACTTCTTTTTGTAGTATTTATCTGTGCAACAAAATTGAGGTGCTACTTTTGTTTTACAACAGGCTAAGTTTTTCATTAATATTTTTTCCATTTTCATATTTTCTTTATGTTTTTCACATAAATCTATAAACCATTTTTGTACAAATTTTATTCTAGCTCCTAGGGTATCTGCTAATCCTGCATCATTCCAATCTGTTATAATTTTTGAACTAAAAAGTTCTGGTAGTTTAGTATAATATAGTTTTCTTATTTCTTTACTTTCATCAACTGTATATGTTCCTTTGTAGTAGTATTCTCTAAATGCACAAGTATATTAATCCAAATAACACATATTACAGATAGTTAATTTATTCATTAAATTTCTATACATCTTTTTATCTTTTTGTTGTTCCTCTACTTCTGTTGGCATACTACTAAATTTATTTCTTATTCCTATTTCATATTTATGTAATATTTCTATTGGTGAAGTTATGGGTTCATTGGTTGATTTCTTGTTATTGCGTAATATATTTTTACTTTCATCTGTCATATTTTGCATCCATAGTTTTACTGTTCCTAACAGGGTTGTTTCTATGTATTCTGGTGCATCAGTTATTGTTATTTTATTATCTATTAATTGTTTTGCCATATATCCACTCCAAAGTTGGATTGTTTTATTTATATCTTCTACGCAATCTAAGTCTAGGAAATTATATTGTTCTATTGATTTTCTAGGTATCCATTTTTTATACAATTGTTTATCCTATAAGAATTCCGGAAAACTTCATATTACCAGTAGTGTTAGTAAGGTTAACATTTATACCTTCTCTACCCCTTGGATCACCTGACTTAGAATGAAAAACCTAAATTAGTCTACTGAAGGTTGCTTCTCCTTGTTTTATATCTGTGGTTGGTTTCTTTAATTGTTCAGATACACGATGAATATTCTAAGTGCTTTCAGCAACCTACATTCTTGTATTTGAATTGTGATCTTAAAGTTGATGATGTAATCTTACATATCCGTATACAAAGTTGATGATGTAATCTTACATATCCGTATACTCTGCTAATAGTACTCTATGTAGCTTCTGCGGCAATGTGTATTACCTAAACCTTTGTCTTAATTGCTGCTACCATGATAGTTATTAGAGTGAGTACCTCATTTACATCTAAAAATTTGGGGAAGAGTGATTCTGAATAACTAAGGGTATTTGGGGTAGGGCTTAGTTTCTGGTTGAGGTGTCCTTCCCTGACACAAGCACTGCTCGGGGTCCTTGAGACCTTTGTGAACTCTGAAGTGCCAGGGAATCCAAGGATACCTTGTTCATGAATAAGGTCATACCCTAAGCTCTAGTCATTGACCTTCATTAATCATCTTAGGGTTAATACGAATGAAGTTTGGTCTTCACTCTACAATGTTTATTTGTTATGGCTTTGTCTTGTTGGGTCTCATATTGTCTTTACTATACTCTTCATGACATTGGTATGTTACAGCTTCCTTGGCAACATGTAGCATCACTAATGTCTTCTCTCTTTTTGTATGCATGTTCCAATTTGGGCCCGCTGAGTTCTTTGCTGTACTTCTCTCTTAAAAGGCTAATTGTTAAATCAAATTGGCCCAAACATCAGCCCAATCCCTCATCTGGCCCAGTCCAAAACAACCTATCTTATCCACCTTCGCGATCCATGACCTCCTCTCCAAGCCAATCTAACTGCGCAACTTCACCCCCCTCACTTACTCATAAAGAAATCACAAATGGATCTGGACCATTGATCTAACTCATCAACGATCCGTGTTTAATTTCCATTTTCCTCTTATCTTTAATTGTATTAAGATCTCATATCCGCCGTTGCATTAGATGGATCCAATGGCTACCCCTTTGTAGGGTAAAAACATTTTCATAATTCCTATCTCCTAAAAATATCAGGGTCATTGATCAAATAATCTAACGGTCCAGATTCCGCCTCGAGTTTTAAACTTAGAGACAAACCTAAACCCTAATAACTTTCCACTATAATAGTTGCCTCTCTTTCCCAATATGCTCCCAGTTCTCTCATCCACCCAAATCCCTGCACAAATTTGTGCAAGGTCACCTAATTTAAATTCAAATAATCTATCTTGTACCTTTAATCCACAAATCCATCCAATCCTTTTTCCGTTTCTGCCGCTAAAATTTGAACTGCCCAAATCTGAAACCTGGACCAAAAGAACGAAACTCCAAAATCTTCTGATTTCTCTCATGCTCCATAGAATCGGAGCGTGCATATAGGTTTCTCAGAGCTTCATTATGTGTATTCGATGTCCAGAGGTCAAACGCAGTGACCTATGAAAATTAGAGCCTTAGCCGATGAATTTTGCTCATCAATGGTCGATTTTGATTCTCACATGCCGAGATAAACTCCTTCATCGATTCTCCCTCTGTTCCTTCGGATTTTACTCCCTATCGTCATCAACTCATCGTCATCTTCCACTCACTATTTTAATATACTAGAACCCTATGTTGACATTATAAATAGTGGCTTAATTTCTAACACCAACCACCAAGAATCGTCTCACACATAATTGAACAACTGAAAGCTTAGGTTTTTCTGATTGATTTTTACTTTCCTTCTCTCTTTTCAGGTTCTGAGTTCATTCACTATTCGAATTTTGAGTCTTTGGTTTCTAAATAGCTAAATAAAGGACTTTGTTTGGTTTGCTGCTCTGAACAAGGTTAGTGTATAAAGACCCTCCATTTTCTTCGATTATCTGTGTTGCTTCATGTTTACCATGTTTCTTCCGTTGAGTACCTTTCGTTTATAATGTGTGATGTTTGTTCATGGCTTTTTATCATATCTTTATATTGTGAGTTAACCTCATTGTTTGAGCAATTGTTTCCTTGATAACCTGGAATTATCCTAATGATAAATGATTACTCTATGAACTTAACAAACTTTACAAAATAAATGCTTCTCTAATTCCGGAAAACTTGATATTATCAGTAGTGTTAGTAACATTAACATATATACTTTCTCTACCCCTTGGATCACCTGACTTAGCATGAGAAACCTGAATTAGTCTACTGAGGGTTGCTTCTCCTTGTTTTATATCTGTGGTTGGTTTCTTTAATTGTTCTGATACACGATGAATATTCTAAGGGCTTGCAGCAACCTACATTCTTGTATTTGAATTGTGATCTTAAAGTTGATGATGTAATATTACATATCCTTAAACTCTGCTAATAGTATTCTATGTAGCTTCTGCGGCAATGAGTATTACCTGAACCTTTGTCTTATCTGCTGCTACCATGATAGTTATTAGAGTGAGTACCTCATTTATATCTAAACCTTTGGGGAAGAATGATTACGAATAACTACGGGTATTTAGGGTGGGGCTTAGTTTGTGTCACGACCCGGATCCCAAACCCGATCGTGATGGCGCCTTTCATGAAGACAAGGCCAGCCAATTCGAACCATAACTCATTTTAAGCAGTTAATTTAACAAGAGAACAACACAACACAGTTTAATAGCAATCATTTGCGGAAAAACATAGTGAACCATCCCAACAACAGCCTAAACCGGGATGTCACAAAGTCATGAGCAACTAATGAAAATCCTAATGATAAGATTACCATTACAATATCTTTGGCACAATTGTTTGAAGATAGTGGAAACAACAAGAATAAAGAGATACAGGGCTGCGGACGCCAACAACTACCTCGTAGTCTCTGAATCACTGCTTTGACAGTCGTAGTCAATGCCTCGGAGCGGAATCAATAACACCTGAATCTGCACACATGGTGCAGGGAGTAATGTGAGTACTTCCAACTCAGTGAGTAATACATATAAATAATGACTGAAAGTAAGAAAACACGTAGAGCACAAGACAATGCATAATGAAGCAGTAAACCATTAATTGAAAACAATAAATCAGTAAGAAATCATTAACAAAAAAATCTTCCCAGCTCTGGTTACCATTTGCCATTGTTACCAACTGTAACATCCCAGGCTTAGTATCAATCTCACAGCTCTGGTTACCAGTTGTCATTGTTACCAACTGTGACCTACAGTTGTCATTGTTACCAACTGTAATATCTCTGGGTACCCTATGCTCACTGGGGGTATACAGACTCCGGGAGGGGCCCCTTACGGCCCAAGCGCAATATCGTATCGCGTGGCGGCGTGCCACCCGATCCCGTGGCAGTGTGCCACCCGATCCATTTATATCATATCTGTGGCGGCGTGCCACCCGATCCATTCATATCAAATCCCGTGGCGGCGTGCCACCCAATCCATTTATGTCATATCCGTGGCAGCGTGCCACCTGATCCATTTATATCATTTAAAATGTCATTTAAATCTCAAAACTGAGTAAAAATGGCTGTTATGTAAAAACAGTGGAAAACAACATGAATGAGTTCAAGCAACGAATCAAACAGTGAGGAAATAGTGATAACTACCCTTGAAGGGTTAAAAATAACCGGCACGAAGCCCAAATATGGCAATCAGCCAATTCATGATGATATCAAATCAGTTTCAATCAAATATATAGTAAAAATCATCAATCGGGACGGACCAAGTCACAATCCCAGTAGTAGATGACCCCACGCTCATCATCGAGTGCGTGCCTCACCTCAATATAGCACGATGTGCAATCCGGGGTTTCAAACCCTCATAACATCATTTACAATCATTACTCACCTCGAAGAAGCTAAATTGCTAGCCCACGACGCCTTTGCCCTTCTAATTGGCCTCCACGTGCGTCGAATCTATCCAAATTCAGAACAATTACTTCACAATATGTTGAGGGAACAAAGCTAACGCGAAAACAATCAATAAATACTAAGAAGTCCCAAAATTAGCAAAAACCCGAGCCCCGGGCCCACTTTTTTGAAATTCAGTAATTTTTCACCTCAATGGGTTCCTTATCTTCCCACGAATTCAACCATACAAGATTTATCAAATTCCGACATCGGTTCGACCTCCAAGTCTTAAAATCTAAACTTAAGGGTTTTCCACAATTTTCTCCAACTTAAATCATCAATTACATACTAGAATGGTTATAGGTTTGGGTAATTTGACCAAGATTGAGTTAAGAACACTTACCCCAATGTTTCTCTCGAAAATCTTCCAAAAATCCTTCAAGATTTCGCTTCAATTCGAGTTCCCTAGCTCCAATTATGTTCAAGATGGTCAAAACCCTTTTATTTAAGAATTTGTTCAAGAAAATGTCCTTGTGATATAGTCTTAAGGTTGATTTGCTGTGATTTTATGGTGTTTGGAGGTGTTTCTCTTCATGGGTAACGGAAAAATGGGTTTTGCACGGCAAATGGGCACTGATTTCTATTTATAAAGGGGTCAAAAATTGAGACAAAAACGCCCCTGTCCGGCCCTATATGCAATCGCATATCTGTCGCATAACAGATATGCGGTCCGCATATTTGACTTAGCCATCACAAATTGTACCCTAGTCTTCATCACAATTTCAATGTTAAGCAGGGTTTGCGGTTCGCATTTCAAGTATGCAATCACGTTCTTGACCACATTTTCGACGTTAAATTTTGTCCAGGTTTCTGTTTCAGTTTGCGGTCTCGATGTCAGATATGTGGTCCGCATGATAGATATGCGACCGCATTTCCTACCGTATTTCTGACATGAACCTTGCCCAGAAACCCGCCTGGGTTTGCGATCTCTTTGAGAGATATGCAGTCCGCATTTGAGAAATGCGACCGCATTTTCGACATCTGGTTTTCTGCAACTTTCTTTTTCAACTACGAATTAGTCCGTTTAACCACCCAAAACTCACCTGAGGCCTCTGGAACCTCAACCAAACACGCCAACATATTCCATAACATTATTCAAACTTGTTCCATCCTTCGGAGCGCGCAAAACAACCTCTCACACACCAATTTCAGGTTGGATTCAAGCCTAAGAGTTCCAAAATCTTCTAAATAACTCTTTTGTTCTAAACCCAACCAAACCACGTCCGAATGACCTGAAATTTAGCACACCAGTCCTTAATCACATATCGGAGTTACAGTAGCTTTCGGAATTCCATTCCGACCTTCGGATCCAAATCTCGCCTAACAACCGGAAATCGCCAAAATTCTAACTTCACCAATTCAAGCCTAACTCTACACAGGACCTCCAAAACCAATTCCGATCACAAACCTAAGTCATAAATCATCTCCCAAAACTAATCGAATCGTCGGAATTCACATCCGAGCCCTCTAACTCATAAGTCAACATCCGGTTAACTTTTACAACTTAAACCTTCTTGAAAGAGGCTAAGTGTCTCATTTCTTACCAAATCTACTCCGAACGCAAACCATTCAACGTGATTACATAAACCACGGATAACGAAGCATAATAAGGTAGAAACGGGGAAAACAGAGCGGTAACTCATGAGACGACTAGCTGGGTCGTCACATTCTCCCCCACTTAAACAAACGTTCGTCCTCGAACGAGTCAAGAAACATACCTAAAGTTTCAAATAGGTGAGGATATCTTCTCCGCATCTCTTGCTCGGTTTCCCAGGTAGCCTCTTCCACGGACCGACCAATTCACTGAACTTTCACTGAAGCCATCTCCTTGGACCTCAACTTCCGAACCTGACGATCCAAAATCGCCACTAGTTCCACCTCATAGGTCAAATCATCATCCAACTGAATCGTGCTGAAGTCCAAAATATGAGACGGGTCTCCAATATACTTCCGGAGCATAGAAACATGAAATACTGGGTGTACACTCGACAGGCTGGGTGGCAAAGCAAGCTCATAAGCCACCTTCCCAACTCTCCGAAGCACCTCAAATGGCCCAATGAACCGAGGTCTAAATTTCCCCTTCTTCCCGAATCTCATCACACCTTTCATGGGCGAAACTTTCAGCAAGACCTTCTCACCAACCATGTTGGACACATCTCGAACCTTTCTATCGGCATAACTCTTTTGCCTCGACTGCGCTGTACGGAGCCTCTCCTGGATTACCTTCACCTTTTCTAGAGCATCCCAAACCAAGTCAGTCCCCAATAGCCTAGCCTCGCTGGGCTCGAACCAACCAACCGGAGATCTACACCGTCTCCCATACAAAGCCTCATACGGAGCCATCTGAATGCTTGACTGGTAGCTGTTGTTATAAGCGAACTCCGCAGGCGGTAGAAATTCATCCGATGAACCTCTGAAATCAATAGCACATGCACGCAACATGTCCTCCAGTATCTGAATGGTACGTTCGGACTGCTCATCCGTCTGAGTATGAAATGTTGTGCTTATTTCCACCTGAGTACCTAACTCCCCCTGCACGGCTTTCCAGAACTGCGAAGTGAACTGAGTACCTCTATCTGAAATGATAGAAACTGGAACACCATGCAGCCGGACAATCTCTCGGATATAAATCCTTGCCAACCGTTCTGAAGAATAGGTAGTACACATAGGAATGAAGTGCGGGGACTTGGTCAGCCGATCCACAATCACCCAAATAGCATCGAACTTCTTCAAAGTCCGTGGGAGTCTAAAAATGAAATCCATAGTGATCCGCTCCCATTTCCACTCGGGAATAGCTATCTGCTGAAGCAAACCACTCGGTCTCTGATGTTCATATTTTACTTGCTGACAGTTGAGACACCGAGATACGAATCCTATAATGTTTTTCTTCATTCTTCTCCACCAATAATGTTGTTTCAATTCCTGATACATCTTGGCGGCACACGGATGAATGGAATACCGTGAGCTATAGGCCTCCTCCAGAATCAACTCCCGAAGCCCATCCACATTGGGCACACAAATCCGGCCCTACATCCTCAACACTCCATCATCGCCGATGGTCACATCTTAAGCATCATTATGCTGAACTCTGTCCTTAAGGACAAGCAAATGGGGATCTTCATACTGACGCTTCCTGATGCGATCGTATAACGAAGACCGAGAAACCACGCAAGCCAACACCCGATTAGATTTTGAGATGTCTAATCTCACAAACCTATTGGCCAAGGTCTGGACATCGACTGCGAGAGGTCTCTCTCCAACTGGAATGTATGCCAAACTCCCCATGCTCACTGCCTTTCGGCTCAAAGCATCGGCCACCACGTTGGCCTTTCCCTGATGGTATAGTATAGTAATATCGTAATCCTTGAGCAATTCCAGCCATCTCCGCTGCCTCAAATTTAGATCCTTTTGCTTGAACAGATGTTGAAGGCTACGGTGATCAGTAAAACCTCACAAGATACGCCATAAAAGTAATGCCTCCAAATCTTTAAAGCATGAACTATGGCAGCCAACTCCAAATCATGCACGGGGTAGTTTTTCTCATGAGGCTTCAACTAACTAGAAGCATAAGCAATAACTCTAGCCTCCTGCATTAGTACACAACCAATCCCAATTCTTGAGGCATCACAATATACAGTATACGAACCCGAGGCTGACGGTAGAACCAATACTGGAGTTGTGGTCAAGGCTGTCTTGAGCTTCTGAAAGCTCTCCTCACACTTGTCCGACCACACAAATGGAACGCCCTTTTGAGTCAATTTGGTTAAGGGCGATGCGATGGATGAGAATCCATGAACAAACCAGCGATAATAGCCTGCCAACCCAAGAAAGCTACGAATCTCTGTGACTGAGGACGGTCTAGGCCAACTCTGGACTGCCTCTATCTTCTTTGGATCAACCTGTATACCCTCGCTGGACACCACGTGCCCCAAGAAAGCCACTGAGTTGAGCCAAAACTCGCACTTAGAGAATTTTGCATAAAGCTTCTCCTCCCTCAATTTCTGTAATACAACTCGCAAATGTTCTGCGTGCTCTTCCTGATTACGCGAGTACACCATAATATCATCAATGAATACCACCACGAACGAATCTAGATAAGGCCGAAATACATTGTTCATTAACTGCATGAACGCTGATGGGGCATTGGTTAGCCCGAAAGACATAACAAGAAACTCATAGTGGCCATATCTAGTCCGAAAAGCAGTCTTAAGAATACCTGCATCCCCGATCTTTAACTGGTGATATCCTGAACGGAGATCAATCTTAGAGAACACTCATGCTCCCTGAAGCTGGTCAAATAAATCATCGCTGCGAGGCAAAGGATATTTGTTCTTGATTGTTACCTTGTTCAATTGCCTATAATCGATGCACATTCTCATCGTGCCATCCTTCTTTTTCACAAATAGAACCGGTGCACCCCAAGGTGACACACTAGGCCGAATGAACCCCTTATCTAGGAGTTCCTGAAGTTGCTCCTTTAATTCTTTCAACTCTGCTTGTGCCATACGATACGGCGGAATAGAAATGGGCTGAGTGCCCGGCACCAGGTCAATACCAAAATCAATATCCCTATCCGGTGGCATGCCCGGCAGGTCTGCAGGAAATACATTGGGAAAATCCCGCACAACTGGAACATAATCGATGCTTGGAGTCTCAGCTCCATCATCCCTCACAAATGCTAGGTATGCAAGGCAACCCTTCCCAACCATACGCTGGGCTTTCAAGTATGATATCACCCTACTAGGAATGTATTCAGTCACGCCACGCTACTCGATCCGCGGCACACCCGGCATAGCCAAAGTAACTGTCTTAGCATGACAGTCTAAAATAGCACGACATGGAGATAGCCAATCCATGCCAAAAATAACATCAAAATCTACCATGCTTAGTAGCAATAGGTCCACTCGGGTGTCCAGACCCCCAATAGTTACTACACACGACTGGTACACACGGTCTACGACAACAGTATCGCCCATCGGGGTAGACACATGAACAGGTAAGGCAAGAAACTCCCGGGGCATACCCAAATAATGAGCAAAATACGAGGACACATATGAATAGGTGGAACCGGGATCAAATAATACAGAGGCATCTTTGTGGCAGACTAAAATAATACCTGTAATAATGGCATCTGAAGCACTGGCATCTGTCCTGCCAGGAATAGCATAGAATCGAGCCTGGCCACCGCCTGCTCGACCTCCCCCTTGGGGCGACCTCTGGCTACCTGACCTCCACCCCTAGCTGGCTGGGCTGGTGGTAAGGTAACTGGAGCAGAAGTCGAGGGCTGACCCCTCGGTTGGGACGATCTAGCACCAAAGTGAGGACACTGCCTCCGCATGTGGCCCATCTCGCCACACTCATAACAGCTCCCTGGTGCCCTAGCAATTGCACTCGGCATAGAAGGACCTTGGGCCGATGGAGCATGGGCTGGGAGGGCGCTGAGCGATGACTGACCCTGCTGCAACCCATGATAACCACGACCTGCAGATGCCCCACGATAATATGGACGGGCTAGCTGAGCAGGCCTGAAGGAACGGCCTCTACCCTGCTGAAACTGGCCCCTCGAAGGAGCACCACTGTAACTGCCCGTGATGCAATATTAAACGCGGAAATAAGAAAACAAAAGATAGAAGCAAGACGCTCAATGAACTATCAAGACAACAAGTAGGAACTAGTCTACTTACCTTCTTGATGAAGTCACGGAATACCTATACTATATGAACAACCCTCAAGACAACGATGGTCTTGCAAACTGTTCGATCAAACAAAGGAACAAGTTCAATTTTGAATCACACCAAAATTGGACAAGTTAATTAACACGATTTTGGGAGCAATGTGCTGCCGGTTTTTGATTGATAATAATGTCAAAAGGTGTCAAAATAATGAAGTTTTTAGGCTTATATAGAATGATCCTTTACCTAAATCAACTAGGAAAAGAATAACTAGTTAACCTAAATCAACTAGGAAACAACTAATTAACAAAATGGCCACAATTTGGCTAACTTAAAGAATAGTCACGCAGGACCAAACAAATAAGAATTAATGTCTTCAATAACTACATAATAATACAACATAAACACAAATGTACATCTTCAACACAAGATTCGTCCATAGCAAGATTTATGGACGCTTGGATCTTCTTCAAGGCTAACCAACGCCTTTCCTTGTCTTGTTTGTAGATGGCATTGATAACACTTGATCAAATTTATGCATCATTCTCCCCCTCTTGAGAGAATTTCGTCCTCGAAATCAAAGCACCGTCATGTCCGAAAGCAATGCTACTAGACAAGTCCATAACGTAAGAGTTGTTATTGATATTCTGCTACATTCGAAATGGTCCATCTCCCTGCGGAGCTAACTTTCCTTTCCTATGGTTCGGAAATCTTTCCTTTCGGAAGTGCACCCAAACCCAGTCATCTTTCTTTAAGTCCAGCTTTTTCCTTCCTTTATTCTTCTTGACCGCTACCTTGTCATAAGCATCCTCCAAAGTTTTCCTCACCTTAGCATGCAATTCGAGCAACGCAACTGCCCGGTTTTCTCCGTCAACGCTAATAACTGCATCTCTCGGCAAAGGAACAAGATCAAGTGGTATCAAAGGATTAAAACCATAAACACATTCAAATGAAGTATTGTTAGTCATGCGATGAACAGTTCTATTATATGCAAACTCCATAATAGGTAATCGGTTAGCCCAAGTGCCGGACTTCTCTTTGGTCAAAGCTCGAAGAAGAGCTCCCAAGGTTCGATTAACAACCTCGGTTTGACCATCAGTCTGTGGATGATGTGATGTACAAAACAAAAGTTTGGTGCCAAGAGCACCCCACAAACACTTCCAAAAGTGACTAAAAAACTTAGCATCCCTATCACTAACAACACTAGGCAAGGGGTGAACGTTAGTATAAACTTCTTCATTAGAGCTCAAGTAAACACCCTTATGAATTAGGCAAATTAAGAGTTTAGAAATATCATTACCTCTCAAATACTCACCTGGTTGCATCATGGCACAAATATTACCTGACAGGTGAGTATTTGAGAGGTAATGATATCAAGGAGTA
>MCJB01001199.1:1894-23907 GCA_002018475.1 Nicotiana obtusifolia | reverse complement strand
TTAGTCTGTTTCAAAGTTAAAACTTAGAATTAAAAAAGTTATAATAATATTCTTTCAAATTTTGAATTAGTTTCAAAGTTTATAATTAGATTCAAGGCTTGAAATTTGAATCAATTAGAAACTAATAATTAATTGCAGTATTTTTGCGCTAGGAATAAATTTAAAAAATAAAAAATAAGAAGACATAAACTTTGTAGAAGAAGGAAATTTTAAGTTTTTGAAAATATAACAATAAAATATTACCAACTTTGTATATATATATATTTGAAATTTTTAGTATGTTTCAAAGTTAAAACTTAGAATTAAAAAACTTATAATAATAATCTTTTAAACTTTGAATTAGTTTCAAAGTTTATAATTAGATTCAAACCTTGAAATTTGAATCAATTAGAAACTAGTAATTAATTGTAGTATTTTTGTGCAAGGAATAAATTTAAAAAATAAAAAATAAGAAGACATAAACTTTTTAGAAGAAGGAAATTTTAAGTTTTTGAAAATATAACAACAAAATATTACTAACTTTGTATATATATTTGAAATGTTTAGTATGTTTCAAAGTTAAAAGTTATAATTAAAAAATTATAATAATATTCTTTCAAACTTTGAATTAGTTTCAAAGTTTATAATTAGATTCAAGGCTTGAAATTTGAATCAATTAGAAACTAATAATTAATTGCAGTATTTTTGCGCTAGGAATAAATTTAAAAAATAAAAAATAAGAAGATATAAACTTTGTAGAAGAAGGAAATTTTAAGTTTTTTAAAATATAACAACAAAATATTACTAACTTTTTATATATATTAGAAATGTTTAGTATGTTTCAAAGTTAAAACTTAGAATTAAAAAACTTATAATAATATTCTTTTAAACTTTGAATCAGTTTCAAAGTTTATAATTAGATCCAAACCTTGAAATTTAAATCAATTAGAAACTAGTAATTAATTGTAGTATTTTTGCGCAAGGAATAAATTTAAAAAATAAAAAATAAGAAGACATAAACTTTGTAGAAGAAGGAAATTTTAAGTTTTTGAAAATATAACAATAAAATATTACCAACTTTATATATATATATTTATTTGAAATTTTTAGTATGTTTCAAAGTTAAAACTTAGAATTAAAAAACTTATAATAATAATCTTTTAAACTTTGAATTAGTTTCAAAGTTTATAATTAGATTCAAACCTTGAAATTTGAATCAATTAGAAACTAGTAATTAATTGTAGTATTTTTGTGCAAGGAATAAATTTAAAAAATAAAAAATAAGAAGACATAAACTTTTTAGAAGAAGGAAATTTTAAGTTTTTGAAAATATAACAACAAAATATTACTAACTTTGTATATATATTTGAAATGTTTAGTATGTTTCAAAGTTAAAACTTATAATTAAAAAACTTATTATAATATTCTTTCAAACTTTGAATTAGTTTCAAAGTTTCAACTTTGAATTAGTTTCAAAGTTTATAATTAGATTCAAGGCTTGAAATTTGAATCAATTAGAAACTAATAATTAATTGTAGTATTTTTGCGCTAGGAATAAAGTTAAAAAATAAAAAATAAGAAGATATAAACTTTGTAGAAGAAGGAAATTTTAAGTTTTTAAAAATATAACAACAAAATATTACTAACTTTTTATATATATAATTGAAATGTTTAGTATGTTTCAAAGTTAAAACTTAGAATTAAAAAACTTATAATAATATTCTTTCAAACTTTGAATTAGTTTCAAAGTTTATAATTAGATTCAAACCTTGAAATTTGAATCAATTAGAAACTAGTAATTAATTGTAATATTTTTGCGCAAGGAATAAATTTAAAAAATAAAAAATAAGAAGACATAAACTTTTTAGAAGAAGGAAATTTTAAGTTTTTGAAAATATAACAAAAAAATATTACTAACTTTGTATAGATATATTTGAAATGTTTAGTATGTTTCAAAGTTAAAACTTATAATTAAAAAACTTATAATAATATTCTTTCAAACTTTGAATTAGTTTCAAAGTTTATAATTAGATTCAAGGCTTGAAATTTGAATCAATTAGAAAGTAGTAATTAATTGTAGTACTTTTGCCTTTGGCCGGTCTCACATCTTCCCATCCTATACTTAGTTGTCTCAATTAGATCGATCCTGAACTACGTCCATCCAAGTATTCTTGCCCTTACCCTTTCGGTCGAGCACAACCTCCCGAGCGCTAGGTTCAAGCAACTTCATACCACTTCGTCCCTTTTACTCTTCAACCTGATCTCTAAATTCATAGCTTGAAAAAGCAAAAGAGGGTCACTGTCACCTCTCTTAATGACTATTCTTAAGCTTCCTTTCTTTGGGAGTATGGTTTTGGGCTAGGTTACCAACCTGAAGAGGAGGATTCCTTTTTATTTTGAGAAATGGTTTCATTTGCGCTAAAGCAGCAGCATACTTTCAAGGCTGAAGGAAGATCTTTCGACCCCAGGAAGCCATACAGACCCAATCTTCCATGGCTACTTCCTCAAATAAGGTGATGATTTAGCCTTCTCATTCAAAAATGGATATTGCATTCACCAAGATAGTCTTGCTCGCTCCTGAACTCTGCGGCGAGTTCAGCCACCACCTCCGGGTCTGAGCTCTGCTCGAGCGTAGTCAGCCAGCTTCGTGACTTTGCTTAGCTTCCAGCGTTGCAAAGGGATAACCTTTCACTATCTAGGCGCCCTCGAAGGGGGGGTCCCACGGACTTCTTCCCCGAAGGTCAAGCCGTAGTTCCTGTCCCTGGGAGAAGTGGAAGGAGTTAGGAGGATGGAGCGCCCTTTGCCCTAAGAAAAATGCCTATAGACGAAGTGCTTCGTTTCAGATCAATTCTTCGCTGCAATCGCTTCGATCCACCCCCTCGGTGAAAAACAGTAATACGCCCTGAGGAATTCCTACGTCTTAGCCCACACTAAAAGAATAAAAATAGTTAACTGGCAAAAAAAAAGAGAGCGTTGAGAGAATCGGTATGGTCATAGCAAGATCTTTCTTATTACAGCACAACCCACAAAAAAGGAATTGTGTATAGAGAGGAAGTCGCAGCTATTTCCTTATGGGAACAGCCAGAAGATAGAAAGACCAGTGCCTGGCCTGCTACTGCTTCGGAAGGATAATACGACGTTACTACTCTCCTTCCTGCTTGCCATTTCCTTTTTAAAGCTGCTCATTCTTCAACCCCAGGATGTGATGACCTATTCTATCTTAACTTTAGCTACTCAGAAACCTAAACGATGGATGTTTTTCCTCCGTGGGAGAGGACTTCCATAGAGTCATTTATGTTAACCCCTGCTTTGTGGTACTATCTCAGTCTAAGGCTTTGGGACCTTCATTTGTGGGAGTTGACTGTATTCGTATCGAAGAGATGTGACAAAGTATTCGGATCATTGTGCAATGTCTTAATCAAATGCCTAGTGGCATGATCAAAGCCGATGATCGTAATCTATGTCCTCCATCACGATCTCGAATGAAACTATCCATGGAATCGTGCGCCGTGTGAAACGTATATCATCGCCGTTCTTAACCGAGACTCAGGTTAAGCTCCTCTTCTGGAACAATCACAAAGACTTTTTTTATTATGGATCTACTACCAGAAATTCAATGCGTAATCTCAGCATTCAATGTGTATTCCTGAATAATCTAATTTTAAAATTATTCAACCATTTCATTTTACCAAGTTCAATGTTAGCCAGATTAGTCAACATTTATCTCTTTCGATGCAACAACATGATCTTATTTGTAACAAGTGGTTTTCTTGGTTGTTTAATTGGTCATATTTTATTCATGAAATGGCCTCAGGCAGACATCGAAAAGGGGGCGAAAAGAGTCTATTTACCTTTACAATATTTCGGAATGTATCATGGCTCTATCTATTCATTAAAAAAAAAAAGGGTTCTGCATCTCGGGTGAACAAATAGGCGTGGGGAAGAGTGAGAGGGGGGACGCTAGGAATATTAAAGAATAAAAAATAAGAAGACAAGAGTTGTGAACTTGGAGCAATTTTATTAATACGTATTCTGATGTAGAAAATTACATTCTTTTAAACATACTGGCTAATTTTTTTAAGATAGCCGTGGGCTTTTCCTTAGGAACTGGTTGTTGTTGTTCCGGTTCATCGTCTTCGTCTTGTTCTTCTTCATCTTCCACTTCATTGGCTATTTGACTCCCTTCTTCACTTGTTTCGTCGCTCAAAATTTGATCAAAATACGCTCTGTCTTTTTTCTGCAAATGTTTTGGTATTCCAAAGTTTCTTCGCTCTGCTCTGATCCAATCCCTGAATAGAACTCCTGTCTTCATTGCCTCTTCTCTCAACGAATGTCTGTGATCTCCAATTTGAAATCTTCCTTGGCTGAAAGCGCTCTCTGACGCAACTGATGAAGCTTGAATTGTTAATATATCGCGGGCCATTTTTGCAAGTATGGGAAATTGCGCTTTTTGACTCTTCCAATAATCCAATAAATCGTGAGTTCCAAAACTTGTAAGTTTCTTTGGATATTGGATTAAGTAGACTTGGAACTTGCTGTATTCCTTCCCGTACTCGTCTTGTTCTTAAAGCAGCTTTTGATCAAGTCCTCTAAAAGTGCTCATCCCCGCATGCCTTTTGCCTATTTGAGAAGAAGAACTTTCACCGGTTGACAGTATCGTTGCAGTTGGTGTAGCAGTCTCTGCCCAAGCTCTATACTTTACGAAAACAGCCACGGTATCTGTATAAACTTTAGCACAAGCATGTTCTACACTAGGGTAGTTATTAGTCGCAATTTCAACAGGTGTAATATCTAAATTTGCATATATTTCCCGAACAAGTCGTTCAGTTAACTTAAGTTTAAATGCAGGATGCAACACAAAAGCAATGTAAAAAAGTTGGAAAATTGGAAAAAAATATTTTTTAAAATTTTCAATCATAGCCTCTACAGCCATTTTATATTCTTTGTATTGCCTATATAATCTTAATAATTCAGATATTCCAGCTATATAATATAGAATAGTTGGATAATATTGTCCAGAAAATTCTAAAGTAGCATGATAGAATTTTTCTAAAAACTGGAGGAGATGTTGAACAAGGTTCCAATCTTCCTCCTTAAGGTGATAAAGTTCCATAAAATATTTATTATACATTTGAGTAATAGGCTCTCTATATTCATAAGCAATAGTTAATGCTTCATATAAAGTGTTCCACCTAGTACAAACTTCTTCTGGGACTCTCCTAATCGGCATTCCTAATTCTATACATTTTCTTTCCCATTCTCTTTTTCTTTCTTGATTTTTATTTCTAAATATAAAGGCAATAGCTACTTTAACCTTTTCAATAATGTGGTTAAATAAGTCAAGACCATCTTTGACTACAAAATTATAAATATGACATGCACATCTAACATGAAAAACTTCCTCAAAAGGGGGGTTTAAAATAGGTCTCAAGTTCCTAAGTGCTTCTGTGTTGTTCGTAGCATTATCTACTATAATACTAAAAACTTTGTTAGATAAACAATATGTATGACAAATTGATGAAACTGTTTTGGAAATATAATTTTTCGTGTGTGGTTCATCAACAACTTTATATGCAATAATACGTTTTTGAAAGACCCAATCAGGATTTATCCAATGAACAGTAACTGTAATATAATCACAGTTATTTGTAGAACGACCCATATCAGTAGTAAGGCATACTCTAGTATCAAAGTTATCAAATAAATATCGCAAATAATCTCTATATTCGTTTTTAAATTTAATAATATCATTTTTAACAGTTGTTCTTGGAAAACCTTTAAAACAAGGATTATATATAGCTTGAATATAACGAACAAAACCAGTAGAAGAAGGAAAACTATAAGGTAAACCTTCTACCGCAACTAGTTTAGCAATATTTTTCCTATCCCTTTATTTATCATAACTAAGAATCCCTCCTATTGTATAGTTAATTTTAGCTTGGAGACCTGAGGATTCGTCATGTGCTACCCGCCCATATTCGGTTCCAAAATAAATACCCCCCACCCGCATTGACCATTCCTTAGGATGTTTATTTCTTAAGTGAGTCCTAATTTTACCCGTCCCACCTTCATTACCCCTAGTTTTGAAAACCCACACCATTCCACAAAGACCACAAATAGCCGTCTGATTTTCAACATTCTTTTGTACAAATTCTCACACCTCAGATCTTTCCTTATGTTTAACCGAGTCTCTAGTTGGAGGTATTGGAGGCAAGTCGGACTGAACTTCCGGTGGACTAGCTTGAAATTCACGTGGTTCTTCTAAATTAACCCTAGTTTCATAATTATATTGCGCTTCTACGTGTTGTGAATCCAGTGGATTATTAGAGCTAAAATCATGATAATATTGATTTTCATCTATGTGTTGACTAGAACTACCAGCAATTTCTTTACCTCTATTTCCCAAACGACCACGTGCCCGCCTCCCACTACTAGTTCCAATTAAACCTCTTTGAGACATAATTATAGCAAATAAAATAAATATATGACAAAAATATAATAAAAGAGTAGAAGTAGGAACAACCAACCAAATATAGCCGTATAATTGAGGTGAAGTTGATACTTGAACTTTAACTTGATAGCAACTTCAATTAAAACTTGATAAATAATCAAAATTGTATAATTTACACAAATAACCAATGTAGCAAAATAGCATTATTGTAGAGAATTTGAAAGCCGTTGGCCAACGACTAGTTTTTAAATCTTTCGTTTTTTTTTTCGGTCCGGTCCGGTCCGGTACCGGCCGGTTCCGGGTCATTTTTTCTCCGATTTTCAAACACTTAAACCGTCCCGCTACCGTGACCGGTCCGCCCCTCCCCCCCCCTAAAAGGTCCGGTTCACACCAGTCCGGACCGGTCCGGCCAAATTCCGGTTCGAAACCGGTCCGGTCAAGTGTGAACCGGACCAATAGCCACTCTTAGGTGCAACTACGAGGTCTTATGTCATGGGCATGGTCTAACTGTACCATAAGCATTGTCGGCAACGTTCCAAACTTCCAATTACAAGGATGAACCAGAAGTTATTTGACATTTGATGAAGGTGATCGTAGAGATGGAAAATCACTATCCGCCTATCATGCACTATATGATCTTAACTATATTTAAGGGACTGAAAATCGGCAATTGGATTTATTAGAGAATTAAATGTTGCACCGAGATCTTGAGTATTCTATTTTTCCAACATTTGTAGAATGGGAGGGCCTACCAAAATATCTACCATAGACGTTGGATATTGAAGTGCCATATTGTTGTAGAATCCAAGAAAGTGATCTTATAGAGGATAGTGAAGAAATACTAGAAATGTGTGATAATTGGGGGCTAAATTATGATGCCCCATAACCGGAAGAATGCAAAGAAGATGCTGAAGAAGAAGACGAAGAAAATGAAAATGAAAACATAGGCCTCGTGGAAATAACAATGAAGTAGTGCCTGACAGCGAGAAGAATGATGAATGAAAAGTTGTAGTTGTCTTAATTCTTACATGTTATGTAGTCTTTTGATTTCCCAATACTGATATGTCAAATGGAGCTAAAACTATTGAAAATATATTTTTATTTTATTGAATATTACAAACAATCCATTACAAACAACTGCATCTAACAAACACACTACCACAAATACTACTAATATTCCTGATTAATGCCAAGGTTGGATGAACTACCAACAGGAGCTGAATTGCCACCATAACCTGAACCCCTACAGTGCACTTGCAATGATCATGCCCTATTTGGCCACATAGACCATATTTTCGGACGTATACGCTATCCTCAACATCCATCTGATTCTGTATCCTAATTCTTTTTTGCACTCCCCTGTGGCGCACAAATGCCTTGTTACAAACCATTGCAAATGATTCTAGTGGAAAATAAGAATCAGGAGCTAGTGGTTGGAACTGCCCACTATAGGTGCTTCTAGATGTAGCCACACTATATTTTTTTTATCAATGTAGCATCGCCGCAAACTCAGTATGCTGAAAGTACATCATGGCATGTGATAAACCGTCCATTTGTTGCAGGAACATAACCTCAAGCACTCATTGATGGTATGAGTATTATTATCATGACCTTGATACAAACTGGTTAGAACTTCAAAAGAATTTTGATCATTACAATATTGAACATACGTATGCCACTGTGACTGCTTCCTATAACCCTCAAACTATTCTATCGGTTTTGGCATAAAGCAAACACCCTTTCAACCAAGAATGATGCACTGTACGATCTATTAATGAATCGCTCGCCCAATTGCGTGAATGACATTCATACCATGGTAATAGTAACTGGCAGTCCACAGGCAGATTTCAACAACCCATTGAAGGACTCTGAGATATTTTGTCACTATCCCAATTTTTCACCCTAGGATGTCGTGATGGCACCTAGTCTCTTGAATAGGTACACCTAACATTTAATAACAACTTAATAATAATAATAATAATAAAAAAGAATACTAAAGTAAAACTGATAAACTCATATAAACTTCCAAATAGGATCACAACCACATCTTTCTCAAAATTGGTGGAACTGAGTCATAAGCACTCCAGAGCAATCTAGAATGTCTACTACAACACTGTCTGAATGAGAAATACAACAAAATGAAAAGATAAGGGAATGTGACTCTGAGGCCTGCAAATGCCGAGCAGGTATATCTTGAAGTCTCCGCATGACAGCTATAAATCAACACTAACATCCAGCAGGGGCAGACGTATCTAGATTTGTACAAAAAAACATGCAAAAGCGTAGTATGAGTACACCACAATGGTATCCAGTACGTATCAAGCATAACCTCGGTGGAGTAGGGACGAGGCTAGGTCAAGACACCTATTACGATATAAATAACAGAGTAAACACATAATAATGAGAAGTAATAGAAAGCGGAGAGATAAATATAAAACAAGTCAATAACATAGCCTAAAGAGAAAATTGTAAGCACAAAGATAACATAGAGTAAGCACTTATATAGAACCACAATAGTCAAATACGGACAAAACTGATAAGACAAGGAAGTATAAAAGCAACAAAAAGGGTTCTACCAATAACTCTTTACAACATGAGATAAACAACAAGAATCACAACCAAGGCACCGCCTCGTATATTAGATGAATCACAACCGAGGTACTGCCTTGTATATAACATGAATCACAACTGTGGTACCTCCTCGTATTCACTTTTCACAATTTCAATCACAATTTTTCCTTATATCACCGCGGGAGCCTTATTTAGTTTTAAAAGTTAATTTTTCCAAAATAGCTACCTGCATTTTAGCCCACCTTATCACAACGCGTGGCTTCAAGTAATTTCCCTAGCAGCAACACGCGTATGAAACCCACCTTATCTCATCCCATGCGTCTCAACCCCAAGCCTTATACCACTGCATGCATATCAATATCATAACATAATCACAACTCACACCACAAGTGCCCATATGCCACAACTTGCCAAAAGAATCAACAATATCAATATTTTCATAACAAATAGCCCAAAGGCTCAACCACACTGTGTACAAGAATTTTAACAATAAAAAAAAATTAAGAGTGAATAGCTCAACAAGAAAGATATCTCAATATTGACAAAATAAGAGTGAATAGCTCAACAAGAAAGATATCTCAACAATGACAAAACAAAAGTGAATAGCTCAACAATTAACAACTTTGCCTCAAGGGGATAACGGCTTTCTCAACTCCAACGCCAATAACTCAACAATAAGATATTTCACGGAATAATAACTTCAATTACAAGTAATTCAGTAATTTAAAGATGTAACAAAACACAAGGAAGGCAATCACTTCAACTAAAGCATAAATGAGCAATTTAGCAAGTAAGAGGTGAAACAATGTGTTAACAATATCAAATAAAGCATGTAAGAATAGATTGTCACATCAAAGGGTGGATTAACAATGAAAGATGTAACATGTCAAGACAATTCAATTAAAAGCATGAAAAGAGTCTAAATAGCCTAAACCGGTCAATTACCAAGTATAGCCCGTGTACCCACTGGTCACCTTGTGTACACGGCATTCACATAACACAATTAGCACAAACAAACCAATTCCTAAAGGATAGTTCCTCCACACAAAGTTAGGTAAGATACTTACCTTAACTAGGTCAATTCAACCCTCATAAATAGCTTTTCCCCTAAAATTCGCCTCCACATGGCTTAAATCTAACCAAAATTGACTTAATATCATCAAACAATGCAAGGGAAAACAATTACAATAGATAAAGCTATGATCTTTATACTTTTTTCAAAAAGTCAACAAGTCAATCCGGGGCTTGCCCGGTCAAAACCTGGATCCAAGTGTAGATTTCGACTACCCATAACCCCATGGGTCCATATATATGATTAGTTTCAAAATCCGAGTCCAAATCGACTCTCAAAACTCAAATTCTTATTTTTCAAAAGCTTGATAAAGTTTCACAAATTTTCACTTGATTCACATGATTTTGATGTTAAATCTAGGATATATTGATGAAATATAGTTGGAAAGTGATTAGAATCACTTACCTAATGTTGATAAAAATCTCCTCTCCAAATCGTCTCCTACCGAGTCTAGGTTCTAAAATGTGAGAAATGAGATGAAATCCCGACTTTCTAACCCTTTGTTCAGTTGTAGATGTCGCAATTGCGACACTGGGTTTGCATTTGCGAACCCTTGTAATTGCGAAGAAATTCTCACAATTGCAGCATTGACAGATTCAAGGGGATATTAGCAAATGCGATAATGGGTTCACAATTGCGAACCCTGATCCCTTTGCAAATGCGACTGATACATCACAAATGCGACGTTTCCTACCCAGGCCACTATTTCACAAATGCGAACTAGGCATTGCATTTGCGATACTTGTCCCTCCCCTGCCATGTTCGCGATTGCGATATCAGAGCACTAGCACACCAAACTTTCTGATTTCAGTTCAATTCATTCTGAACATGTCCGAAACTCATCCGAGCCCTCAGGGCTTAACACCAAACATCCACACAAGTCTAAAAATATCATACAAATTCGCTTGCATGATCAAAAGACAAAAATAATAACCAGAACTATGAATCGAACACCAAAATACATGAATTTCAAAGTGAATTTCAAGAACTTCTATTATTGCAACTAGGCGTCCGAATCTTATTAATTCAACTCCAAATGATACCAAGTTTTTTAGACAAGTTCTAAATAGTATAACAGACCTATTCCAAGTCCCAAAATCATATCCCGAACTCGATAGCTAAAATTCAACCTGCAGTCAAACTTTTCAACTTCAAATTGCCAAATCTCGGCAAAACAACACAGATCAAGCTACGGACTTCCAAATTCGATTCCGTGCATATGCCAAAGTCTAAAATCATGACACGAAGCTATCAGAGCCATCAAAACACCGTTCCGGGGTCATTTTCACAAAAGTAAACTACTGGTCAACATAAATAACTTCCCAAAACGAAACTAATCAACCCCTGTAAGTCATAAAATCATAAACACACATGTGTGAAGCATCAAAAGGGGAAACGTGGTGCATTTACACAAAATGACCGGTCAGGTCACTACATTCTCCCCCTCCTAAAACAAACATTCATCCTGGAACGAGGACATACCAAAAGTGATGAATAGATGCAGATAACGACTGCGCATGTCGTGCTCGGTCTCCCAGGTTGCCTCCTCGGCCGGATGACCCCCTCCATTGAACCTTCATTGAAGCAATAATTTTTGATATGAACTTCCGGACCTGTCTGTCCAAGATAGCCACTGACTCCTCAATATAAGTCAAATCCTTATCCAATTAGACTGAGTTGAAGTCCAAAACATGAGACAGATCACCATAATACTCTAGGAGCATAAAAACTTGGAAAACCGAATGAACTGCAGATAAGCTAGGTGGCAATGCAAGCTTGTAGGCCACCTCACCAATCATTTCAAGGATCTCAAAAGGTCCAATATACCTAGGGCTCAACTTTCCCTTATTCTCGAACCTCATCACACCCTTCATGGGTGAAACCCGGACTAAAACTCGCTCTCCAACCATGTATGCAACATCACAAACTCTCCGATCGCCATATCCCTTCTGTCTAGACTAGGCTGTCCGGAGCCAATCCTGAATCAACTTGACCTTCTCCAAGGCATCTCGAACCAAATTTGTGCCTAATAGCCTAGCCTCTTCTGACTCAATTCAATCAACTTGAGAACGACACTGTCTCCAATAAAGGGCCTCATAAGGAGCCATCTGACTGCTCGATTGGTAGCTGTTGTTGTAGGCAAACTTCGTAAGCGGCAAAAACTGATCCCAAGAAACCCCGAAATCCATAACTGACAAGCTCTAAACACACACTTAAAATTATGCTCGCTAATCAAATATAGTATACTACAATGTTGTATCTACAAAGATTGGATTTAAACAATATTCTCGTAGTTTCTAGCTTGATTGCTATTCAAGAAAATCAACAGTGAGATTTATAAGATGTCTAACTAATATTTACTAAGAATCTAAAGCTATTGACTAATGACAAGCGAAGCAAGGAGTAAGCAAAGAAGGTTATCAATGGGAGAAAATAGGGTTTTGATAGGATATGTGCAAGATAATTGTTCCGGATCTAACTCTAGATAATTCATTTCTAATGTTCAAGTGAGTCTCTCAAATTCACTCAATTATTAGTTCAAACGTTCAGCAAAAACTCCTCTATCGAATAAATCTTAACCTCACAAGATGAACCAATTTAAGCACATGAAGATATGCAAGAATGCGTAATGGATTGGTCTTTAGAAAAACCTCTTTCTATTATTCTCCTAACTAGGTTTAATCAATGATTCAACTAGCCTCTTTAATCTTTGAACTCAACCAACAATATAATACAAAGATATCACAAGTTATTCCTTTCTCGATTACATGAACTAGTGAATAAAGATGCAACAATTAAATCAACCAAAAACGCTTCAATACATAAAACTAGAGTTATAATCCACAAACAATCATCAATACACTAAACTCATCAAACCCTAATTGGAACTACTCCATAGATATGGAGAAATTCATCACAAATAAAATAAAGTATAAGAAAACACAAATTCAATCCAAAGTCGGGTCTTGATTGATGAAGGAATGATTAAATCCTTGTGATTGTGTTCTTTCAACTCATCCTTAGCCTCTTTAGGTCGAAAGTATGTCAAAGTCTAGAAAATAACATTTTTCCATATATTTATACCAAATATGGTTGGGCCCAGACGAAGCCACCTTTTCCTAGCCGAAACACGACATTGGCTCGGTAAAAATTACACAGGTGCGTCGCGTGGGTCGACGCGCCATGCCGGGCTTTAGTGGGGAATTCCAGAGATCATCACAGTTCAACAGGCTGCCCAAATACACTGCTGCAGTGGACCATGCACCACCCTACGCGCCGCAATAGTGAAAATTTCTCAGAGTATGACTCCAAACTCGATTTTTGACGTCCAGACTTGGTCCTTGACCCCCGAACACGATCCCGACATAAAATCCCTTGGGGTTTTACTCAGACTTCAAAGCTCCAAATAGCTTGAATTCGCTCCACACAACATCTACATCACTCGGAATCCCTCCTACAAGGCATAAAACACACAAAAGTGCAAAACACTAGCAATTAAAGCTTACCCACACTTAAAGTGTAGTAAATTAGAGTGCAATAAGCGACTAAAATACGGGATTGTAGCCTACCATCAACACCCCACACTTAAACCATTGCTCGTCCTCGAGCAATGAAACTACACTTTTATATAGACACGACCTCTAAGCAACTCTCCTAACTCATTACGCCAAGACTATTTAAAATAGACTAAGAACAATACCGTAAATCCTTGCCTCAATATTCGACTCAAAACACCACACATTTTTCACATTGCGCTCACTTACTCTAACACAGAGGTCAATGAAATTACCTTTCCTTCATGAATCAAGTGCTCTCACACAATAATAGAGAGTAGTTCCACACACAATAAAATTTAAGAGCAATTAGGAACTCAAGATAGATAGAATTCACTCACTCTCGGAAGCAATATTCTTGTGCCACAACAGACGTACCATAGGCTTTCCCGTAATGTATTACTCTACTAATTGAGCTCATTCAGTCAAGGATCAAGTAGGACTTTAATTGGTTGTAATGTAGGCTGCGGGATGGGTAGAATACATTTGGATATAAGAGTGACTACACCTCCCTATGCACTTTAATACATACGCTTAACCTTTCAATACCCCACACTTATGTCAAACTATAACTCCACTTTCACATCAATATACATTAACTCGCTACTTCTTTAAGCAAAAATACATCAAGAATCACCATTACAAGGAATATTTTTCACAATCATACGCTTATTTTTTTCTTTTTCAGTTCAAGTGGCTCTTACTTTTTTCAAAACAGTGCACCTTTCTCCTTAGTTCAGTAATTCCACTCAAAAGCCACACCAACACCCCACAATTCAACTTTTACAAAGTTCATAACAAATTCAAGTGCTCACGAGAGGTACAAGGTTCAAATTGATGGTCAATTCAAACAAATGGGTAAGGCTTGTAATGTGGTAGGCAGAGAAATAGGATTACATGCTCAATGGGAATAACTACGATAGATAACAATTAGGTGGGTAAACATATCATTGGCTCAACAAAGAAACACCTATATCATTTCCAAGGCTGAATAAAACTACTATTTGGCTTTGCAACCACACGGGACAAGTCCTAGACATCAAATGCAATGCACAATATAATACAAGACCTCACACACACATGGCACGTAACTCACGCAGGATAGGACTATCAAGACACTCTAGTCAAAGCAGTTAAGCAAAGTTGAGATCGTACAATTTAAGGTACTTTTACAAAAGTCAAAACTGAGCGTAAGTGTCAAACTAAAACACTTCCTATTCTTAAGGCATCATAAAGTTAAGAGATATTTCCTTGAATTCAAATCACAGCACAAGGTCTCCTACTCCTAAAAAAAAATAAAACTACTACTAACTACACCCGGTTCAAACAAAACCCTTGGAAAAGAACCACGACACAAAGAAAAACTAAGGGGATTTGTTATAGTACCTAACAAAACAAAATCTTTTTGTATTTTTCTTTTGACTTTAATCCCTCAAGAAACCTATTGATGATATCCATTGTCGGGAAAAATAAAAAATTTTAAAATTTTTCACAGTTTTCTTCAAATTTATTTCTCTACTAACTACGACTAACAAAAAGAAAATGACTATACATACATACAAACATACAAATATCTCCCACCCCACACTTTAAGTTGTGCCATGTCCCTATGACACACAATTAAAAAGCATAAGGTAAAGGAAACTTCCCTGAACATCTAGTCGGGGTCTGAGTCGAAGTCGGGCTCCATTCCTCGCGCTTGAACTGATGCACACATCCATGCAGACAACTTATTCTCAGACTTTTTGGGATACACCCCACACTTATCTTTCTCACTCACCGCAGCCTTCTCTTTCGAGCCCTTCACTTTCCACACAACACTCGTAGCTGGTTTTTCCTTTTGTGCCCCCTTTTCTATATCCATCTTAAAAGTCACATTCTCCTCACCAACTCTAAGCATGAGTTTTCTCCCTTGTATATCTAATATTGCTCTGTCTGTCGCTAAGAATGATCTTCCTAGGATGAGGGGGACTTCCTTGTTTTCCTCCATATTCACCATTATAAAATCCACAGGAAATATGAACTTATCCACTCAAACTAACATATCTTCCACTATCCCCTCGGGTATTAAAGTCGTTTGGTTTGCTAGCTGCAACGATATTGGTGCAGACCTTGTCTCTCCAATCTTCTTCTCCAGTTTCCTGTAAATAGTTAGAGGCATTAAATTAATTGAGGCACTAGAATCACATAAAGACTTATCACTATTAATAGTTCCTAAAGAGTAAAGTATAGTAAAACTACCTGTATCTCCATACTTTTGTGTGAGTTTATTTTGTAATATCGCACAGCAATGCTCTGTAAGCTTGACCACTGAAGGTCTCCTCTACTTTCCTCTTCTTTGTAAGAAACTCCTTCAAGAATTTGGCATAAGAAGACTTTTGTGAGAGCAGTTATGTGAATGATAAGTTCACATGAACCTGTTTCAGCATATCCAGAAATCTCTCAAACTGCTTGTCCAACTTTTCTCTATATAGCTTTTGGAGAAAAGTTAAAGCAGGCATATGCTTGCTCTTTTCAGGTTCCCCCTTTCTCGAATTTCTTTCTTTTTTTTCCTGTGCTTTCATTTGGCCTTTCTTCATTTTATCAACATCACCCTTTCGCTGCTCCCCACTTTCTTTTTCAAGTATCACATCTTTTTGGATCGGGGTGGGATCTTTCAAGACTTGCCCACTCCTCTAGGTTACATCATTCACTATTTCTTTGGGATTTCTTTCAGTATCAACAGGGAGAGTACCTAGAACCCTCTCAAATAATATTGTTGCAATCTGTCCCACTTGCTTCTCTAAATTTCGAATTGCTGTCCCTTGTACTTCAAATCTTTCATCAATTTTCACAATGAAGGCCTTCATGAGATCATCTAGACCAGGCTGATTGGGCTGTTGAGGCTGAAACTATTGCCTCGACTGATTCATAAAACCAGAAGCTCCTTGTCCCTTAAATCTGGGGTTGTTTTGTTGCCATGCATTAGCGGTACCCCCGGGTGAACTCCATGAAAAATCGGGGTGCTTCTGACCCATTGCATTAAATTTATAATTTTCCACAGCATTCACTTCCTTAGTTGAGGCCTGACACTCATGAGTAAGGAGTCCTCTTCCACATATATCACAAGCTGCGTGAGGCTTATTATGTATCGAGGCTAAGGTAAGCTTTCGTATTTATTTAGCCATAGCATCAAGCTGTGCCTACACAGATAAATTAGCATCAACTTGGTGACACCAGTTGATCTTCTTCTTTCAGCACTCTCAGAGGGCCGCTGATTAGCATCTTCAGATAACTCATCAAGAATTGTAACTATCTCCTCTGGAGTGTTCTTCATCAAGGGTCTTCAACTGCATTGCTCAATGTTCTACGCAAGGCTGGTGTCAATCAATCCCAAAAGTCTTGGAGTTGCATCCAGAGTTCAATTCCACTATGTTGAAACTTTTGAACTATCTCTTTAAACCTCTCCCATGCTTCAAAAACAGTTTCAATCTCTTTTTTGCAGAAGTCATGGATTTCTCTTAAACTTGCCCATTTTAGTTGAGGATAAATATTTATCAAGGAAATTTCTGGTCATCTCCTCCCATGTTCTAATCAATCCCGTGGTCAAGCTTCGAAGCCAATGGTTTGCATAATCTTTAAGTGAAAAGGGGAATGCCCTTAAGTACACTGCATCTTTTGACACCCAATTATATTGAAAAATTGTTCATAATCTCCTCGAAGTCCATTAGATGTGTTTTTGGATCTTTTTTCCTCTTTCCTTTGAAGACACAACAGTTCTGAATGGTCTGAAGCAACCCTTGCTTCAACTCAAAATTGTTAGCTGCAATTGGAGGTTGTCTAACACTTGATAAGCCTTGATTGTAGACCGATCTAGCATAATCGCCCAGTGATCTCCCATGTATGGGAGCTATATTTCCCAGCTGATATGCAGCCAAGGGTTGATTTTGAGCAATTCTCCGACCCCTCTCTTCTTCATAGATAATCTGTGCATCTCTAATAGCTGCTTCCTCAGCATCCCGTGCAGCTTTTTCTCGTTGTTGGGCTGCCTCTCTCGCAGTCAAATCTACATTATCATCACCGTTTCCAGCCAAGTTCTTTGGTTGAGGAATGCCCAACCTTTTCTGATGTCTGAGTGAGATCTCTTTCCTTCCTTTGTTGTCGCTGTTGTTTTTCTATCTCGGGCTTGTATGGTAGCACTTCTTTCGCAGAAGCTCAAGTCATGCACCAATCTAATCCTGTAACCTGCGCACAGTCAACGAACACCAAACGTAAATAGAGAAAATAGAAATAAAAAGAAAAAAATTCCTGAATTAGCACTACAAACTACTTCAAACAGTATTGATTGCCAATCCCCCGCAACGGCGGCAAAATTTGACGAGCTCTAAACACAAACTTAAAATTATGCTCGCTAATAAAATATAGTATAGTACAATATCGTATCCATAGGGATTGGACTTAAGCAATATTCTCATAGTTTCTAGCTTGATTTCTTTTCAAGAGAATCAACAGTGAGATTTCTAAGATGTCTAACTAAAATTTACTAAGAATCTAAAGCTGTTGACTAATGACAAGTGAAACAATGAATAAGCCAAGAAAGTCATCAATGGGAGAAAATAGGGTTTTGATAGGATAGGTGCAATATAATTGTTCGGGATCTAACTCTAGATAATTCACTTCTAATGTTCAAGTGAGTCTCTCGAATTCACTCAATTATTAGTTCAAATGTTCAACAAAAACTCCTCTCTCGGTTAAGTCTTAACCTCACAAGATGAACCAATTTAAGCACGTGAAGATATGCAAGAATGTGTAATGGATTGGTCTTTAGGAAAACCTCTTTCGATTATTCTCCTAACTAGGTTTAATTAATGATTCAACTAGCCTCTTTCGATTACATAGAAGAATTTATGAACTCAACCAACAATATAATGCAAAAATATCACAAGTTATGCCTCTCTCGATTACATGAACTAGTGAATATAGATGCAACAATTAAATCATCCAAAAATGCTTCAATACATAAAACTAGAGTTATTATCCACAAACAATTATCAATTCACCAAATCCATCAAACCCTAATTGGAACTACTCTATAGATATGGAGAAATTCATCACAAATAAAATTAAAGTATAGAAAAAAATAAATTAAATCCAAACTGGGGTCTTGAGTGAGAAAGGAATGATGAAATCCATGTGATTGTGTTCTTCCAGCTCCTCCTTAGCCTCCTTAGGTCGAAAGTATGTCAAAAGTCCAGAAAATAATATTTTTTTATGTATTTATACCAAGTAGGGTCGGGCCCAGATGAAACCACCTTTTTCCTAGCCGAAATAGGACTTTGGCTTTGTAAAAATTACACAGGCGCGCCACATGGGGCGATGCGCCATTCAGGGTTTTAGTGGGGAATTCCAGAGAGCATCACAATTCAACAGGCAACCCAAATACACTGCTGAGGCGCACCATGCGCCGCCCCTTGTGCCGCAGCAGTTTGAATTTCTCAGAGTACGACTCTAAACTCGATTTTTAACATCATGACTTGGTCCTTGACCCTCGAACACGATCCCGGCTTAACCCTTTGATCCGCTCAAATTACACCTTAACAATAGTGTAAGCGATCGATGTCAAATATAGTAATCCAACGAGGTTGGGGTCGAATCCCACAGGGAATAGGCGTGAAACAATTATTCGATTAATGCAATACTGTACTTAGTCGTAATTCGATCAAGTAGCCAAATAGAGTAAATCAATATTGAGTACGTAAAGAAAAGTAAACTAACAGTTGCAGTTCGAAAGTAATTTGAAAGTTAAAATATGAATTTGAGATACTAAGGTTGTGTTCTCCCTAATGTAGTAGAATGTATTGATATTGAGATTGAAGTCCGTTCTTGATATGCGATCAGTTCTTATTACCGTGTTATCCAATATTTCCCAACACTTAGATAACGTATCCTCTCATGATCCTCCCGAATACTAAAGAGTCAAAATTAGGAACACCCAATCATTCGCCAATTGAAATCTACTTATTCCTAATTGATTTCGTTAAACAAGGTTTAAAGCCTTGAATTCTTGTTATTTATCTCTATCAAACTCTATCTCACTTTTCCAAGATACGATAGCGTAAATTGGCACTCCTTAATGTTTGCAACCACTAACGATTAAATTAAGAACAAGAGATAAATAAATATCAAGCTTATTTCGAAATTGGAATCAATATCAACCTTTCAATAACATTCTACCCATCTAGGGTTCACAACCTCAGTATTAGAATTTAGCTACACATGTTGAAAACTAAAGAACAAAGGAGAATAATTGAATTCATCTTACAACAATATCGAACTATCAGTTTTGATCACCCAAAAACTTCTCTCAATTTGAAAATAATCAAAAGCAGTACTTTGCACTTTGAATTCTGACCAGTCTCCCTTCACACAACCCTAGAAAAGCTATTTATAGAGGCCCAAAATCCGAGGCGAGCAGCAGTTAGGTTTGACCTAGTTGCACGTCTGCGATCGCATTCCTGTCGCAGAGTAGGAATGCGGTTCGCATATTGACTCTGCAATCGCAGAGTGCGATCGCAATCTCCACTCTATTTTTCACCTTAGACTCTGCTCGTGTCTGCGACGATAATGCGGTTAGCATTCTTGTTCTGCGGTCGCATTTGCGACCGCATTCTCAACTTGAAATTTGGCTTGAAGTTCTGTCAGCCTCTACGATCCTCTTGCGAATTCTGCGACTCGCATAGCTGTTTTGCAATCACAGAATTGAACCTGCTATATTCTTGAACTCTTTTCTTGCCTTTGAACAGCTTTTTGGACTTCTTTTCATGCTTCTAGGTCTCTTCCCTCAATATACTGAAATTACACTAAAACTAAGTAAATATCGTGATAATTAACAAGTAGAAAAAGTAAAACTCTAAACAAATCGTATCAAAATGTGCCGAAATTACCCGGCACATCAACACCCCCAACTTAAGCTCTTGCTTGTCCTCAAGCAACTAACACGACACCATCCTAACATAGACTCTACCTATCAAATTGAAGCAATACTGACCAAGGATGGTGTTTGTTGTTAACATCTTAAGTGTAACCATTTTTCCACTGTACCCCCTTTGAATCATTAAAATGCTCCAAATCAAACAATCAATTAGTGAACTTTGAGCCTCAACAAAGTAACTAAATACTACTTTCAGCTGAATTTACTTATGCTTTTACTCAAGCTCAACTGGCTATCAACCTAGCAGTGCATGTGCCCTCACTAGAAAGAAAGTCCCACTCTCACAGTATCTATCATAGCAGAATCAAGGGACAAAAGAACTAGAACACTCGCTCTCGGAACAAAATTTCAAGTGCCACCACCTGCCATGCCATAGGCTTGCCCTTATTTTAATTCATCGCCTAGTTATAAGAACACTTTGGTTAGAGATCACATAAGGACTTTATAGGCTTGTAATGTCGGTTTAAGGAAGGGTAGGGTGTAAATTTAGATAATAGTGGCTACTCCCTCCTTGAACACTAATTATACTCTTTCTTCTTTCAACCTTTTGTTTCTTTGGCCTCAATGGCTTTACAGTCCCACATTAAACCCCAATCGCGTACCTCTTGATTTGATTCTCAAGCTTCTTTATACCACTCACATAGAATATTTTTTTTCTTCTTTTTCTTTCAAACTTGTGGTATATTATTGATTTTTTTTCTTTCTTTTTTTCGAAGCTTCCATAGATTAACACGAGCTTTTGAGGTATGGAGTTTCCGTTTTATTTCACGATCTTGCCCATTTTATTATTGATCCCCACCCCCAACTTAACTTTTGTCAATATTCTCAATGTTCAAGGAGGAATGGGTTCAAAAGAAGTCATCTTTGATGAATGGGATGAGGTTGTAAAGCGGAGGCCAATAAAAAGGCTACAAGGCTCAAAATAGGGTCCTAGTGATAGTCATTATGCACAGGTCGGCTGAAAGAGGCTAGAAAGGTTTTATCCCTACTCAAAAAAGCCTAAGATCACTTCTCTAACTTAGTGTATGTATTCTAGGCAACAAAGAACCAACCGGGCAAGTTCTAGATGGCAACAATAAACACAAGAACTATCAAAACAATGAGCTCACACACACTAGCACATCAACTGTTTGGTTAACATAGTTTACAGCTTTGGGATTCGTATTTAGTAACTCGAGGCTTTCCTCGTGTATAAATACACGATTCTATGTAGAACTAGAATTACTGGGCGAGCCTCAAATTCACCTAATTGATTTGTTCTAGGGGTCTATACTTCAAATATGGTTACAAACTTGTTTGTCCACAGACATACCATCTTGGTCAATATATTTTATACTCAACAGCCCGGTTCTACTATTACACCCTTGAAAAAGAACCCGACAAAAGAAAAAACAAGGGGAATTTATTGCTAACTAT
>MCJB01001198.1:16214-27983 GCA_002018475.1 Nicotiana obtusifolia | reverse complement strand
AAATCCTACTAGGTGAAGGACTCAAATTCCCTTTTAGTTTTAGTTTGACTAGGTTTTCTTCTTCTTCTTCTTCTTCTTCTTCTTCTTTTTTTTTTAGTTTAATTTGTTCCTTTATTTTTCCTTTTTATTTTGGACTTAATTTATTTTCTAAATGTCCAATATATATATCCTCACTTAAGATATTGGGGTATTACAGGATAGTCATCCTTCTCCGTTTTTTTGTAATTAAGATCGAGGGGTGCCTCTTCACCATCAATCACCTCATGCGTATGTATAGTCCCCGACTCTATGGAGGGGGGCTAATAAAACTTGCCCGTCGGGCCAATAAGGCCCCATTCTCGAGCATCGATGAGGATCGAGACCGAGGCTGGTTGGGTCGATTTGTTCGAATGAAGACCTCGGACTTAATCTCGGCCGAGGAGATGCATTTTCTTGAGAAATGGAACATGAAGCGTAAGTATAACCTTGCCTTTAAGAATTTGTTTATCATTTCTCTTTTGCCCTTCTTCTTATCGATTCTTTGTGATGTAGCTGTTGCTCGGATACCTGACGTTGTTCCTCGACTCAAGGAGTGGGTCGAGGGCATTGTGTCGCAAAAACCCTATTCCGAGCGCGCATGGCATGATCTTTTGAAGGGCCGATGGGAGGCCCGTTTTCATGGTGAGAGTTTTTCTTTAAGTTATATTCGGCTTTACTTCCACACGGTTGATTTCTAACTTGTTTTACTTCCCTTTTATAGGTTTATCAAAAGATGTTGAAATGAGGCCTCCATCCGCTGATGATGATATTTACATTGCGCCCCTACTTTGAAGCAAGATAAAGAGAAGAAAAGGAAAAAGGCTCAGGGTTCTCCGGACCCTGAGAAGAAGAGGCCAAAGAAAAGATTGGCGCGTAAGCCCAAGGGAAGTACCAACGGTCGATCATTGTCCCCGGATCACTCCATCGATTGAGAGATGAGTCCGAGGGGGAAGGAGAAGACTTCGATCTGGTGGCCAGTATGCCGTCACAGCTCGAAGGGCAAGGGGCCTCCGAACTAGGGGTAGGCGAAGTCGATTTTCATCATGTCGGGGAAGCCGAGGTGGAGGCAGGAGATAAGGCTTCCCGTGATGCGGGGAAAGCGCCGCAGGAAGCACTTGGTCTGATAGAGATTATTGAATCGCCCTCATTCATAGAGTCGATGTTTAACGAGGCTCAAGTAGCAAAATAACGCCCCATCGAGGGAGCCCATAGATCGAAAGGCCCTTTTCGTGGTTTTTTCGACGTTATGGATTCGACGCCCACGGAGGATGCTATTGGATTTGGCGATTTAGAGATACCGAGGAAGAGCTCACCCTCTGAAAATAACGGGCCTTCCTCGAGCCCGAAATTGGTCGATCGATTCCCTGCCCCGAGTGTATATCCTGATCGGAAACGCACCGTTGTCTTTTCTCTTCTTGAGGATGCTCAGATTCTTTCTCCCCCCGTAGGGGTGGCCAGCTATCTTCGGTGCCTGGTGACCGAAGATGATCAAGCTAAGATGAACGAGGTGAATGCATCCTGCCTTTTCGACGAAGCGCAACAGGCGTTGAACCGGGTAACTTCATGCTTCCTTGAGTGAACTTTTTACTTACACTTAGATATTTTTTTTTTTTTGCAGATGACTTAGCATTTCTTTTCTTGCTTGTAGGCTTTGGTGCTTCATCACGAGGCTTTTTTGAGGCACCAGGATGACCTGAAACAACTTGAAGCCAAAGTTTGAGAGCTTACTGAGAAGAGAGACGTCTTTAAACTTCTTAGTGAGCAGCTCGAAGTGGAGGCTAAGAGCCTTCGTGCCGAGCTAGAGGTTGCTCGGAAGGATCATGTTGACTTCGGCGAGCAGGTAAAAGTTTTCGAAGTAAGTGATGATGAATTTGATTCGATGACTGATGGTTAAAATCCGCAGGTCCAGCAAAAACTCGATCGGATTGATCAGCTTCGAATTGAGATGGATGTAGTCAAAGCTAAGACCGATGAATGGAGAAGCAAGATGGATCATCTAGCCTCGGAAAAAGAGGCTGTTCGGGCAAAACTAACTTCAGTCGAAATCCAGCTAAGAGCGGCTAAGGAAAGGGCCGAGATCCAGACCAAAAGGGTCGAGGAGCTTCAATCTCGGCTAGGTTCGGCCGTCTCAGATCGAGATAATCTGGCCAAAGAGCTTAAAACGGCCAAGTCGGAAGTCGACGTGATCGAAGCCGAAGTTGATGAAATGGTGGCCCAGTAGGCAGGCCCTTGAGGAAGTCCACCCTCGAGGTTTTGACTTATCTGCGGAGATTGAGGATGCCAAGGTGTTGAAGCTGAGGCCAGGAAATTGGCCTATCCCGAGGAAATGATTCCAAAGGTTCAGTCGGGTCCAAGGAATGAGAAGACCCCGGAAATCCTGATGACAAGCCGGGCTCTGGTCAAGATTAGGTCGCTTCTGTTCGATTTTATTACTTTTTGTACTTAATACTGTGTGTCAAAGCTACTCGGCCTTTGTAATACTTTGTAAAAATACAGCTTTTCTATTTCTTTTTGGTACTTTTCGAATTCTTTCCTTTGATTTTTTTATCTTTTGCAAAAATTGAAATGCCTTAGCATTAAGTAGTCATGTCTGGAAACCTGAATAGGCTTCGCTTTTGATTTCGCTATCTCTAAAGCATCATGGGACCCGGCATGTCCAGGAGTGCTTTTCCTGAAATACTTATGCTTTTTAGAATATGTCTTGCTGAGAGTGTGTTTTTCGTAAGCTTTTTTTTCTCGAGTTTTGCTAACCCAGAACGACCATCTCCTTTTGTTTTTTGTATCATCTTTTTGTTGAGGCCATTCGACCATTGTAAAAAAATTTGTATCGCAAAGATTGAAATGCCTTAGTATGAAATAGTTAGGTTTTGTTCGAAGGTTCGAACAAACCTTTCCTTTGACGTTATTTCGTTTTGAGGCATCATGGGGATTCAGTGTTACCGAAAACTTTTCCCCAAAGTAGTTTAGGTATATAGTTTGCCGAGGGTAGCCTTTAGAACTGGTTAAGAAATTTCAAGGCGTTGTTGTTTTTGTTACGGGCTTTGGACGTCTCCGAGCCATGTTTATGTGGCCGTAGCCTTTTAAGTTCGGATGTTATCCCGTTTTAATATCATTATCCCTTGTTATTTGGGTTTGCTTAAGATGGCAGTCCCCGAGTGGGGTGGCCTTAGCCTATAAAGTTCGGGGGTTGCCTAATAGGTCTTATACTCCCGAGGTCTAATAGCTTGGACCATCCGAGTTTGTTTTTCGGACGGCAGTCCCCGAGTAAGAGAGTGATTATTCGAACTCAGGTTAAGGCGGCCCTTGGGCTCGTTTCCTTTAGGGGGTCGGAAGCATGGAATTCCTTGAGAAATGTATAGAAAAATTTTTTAAAAGAGAAGACGTTTGCAAGGAAGAGATTTCTCTTTATTCTTATGCATAATAGTAATGTATGTGTACATGCTTTGTGTCAGGGTTCGAGCAGTCTATATGAGCACGGTTCATTTGACCGTTTGTCCCTTACATTGAATCCTATCGATCGAGACCCTTCAATCCTGAAGTCTCTTTCCATGCTAAAGGCGATATTAGAGGGTAACGCCCCTTAGTGTTCAGGGTTGATCGAAGAGAGGCCTCGAATGCTGTTGTGATCATCGTCACCAGTTCGTTACCAGCCTTCGATTCTAATTTAGCACGATTTACTTGTTGCCTCGTTAAAAACCTTGTCAAAAAACCCATTTGGGACAAAATCGGTTCAAGGAAAAAAGAGTGCAACGCGTGCTTTCATATCTAAAATATCATATCGTCCCTTGTTGGCTACCTGCAAATGTTAGTTTAAAATGTAAATAAAGAAAGAACAAGGCTGTACCTTATCAGTAATATTGCTTCAAGTGAGTTATATTCTAGTTGTTCGGTAGTTGCTCGCCGCTCATTGTTCCGAGTTTGTAGGATCCTTTTCCAATGATCTCGATAATTTGGTACGGTCCTTCCCAGTTTGGTCCCAATTTTCCTTCATTCGGGTTTCAGGTATTTAGTGTGACCTTTCTTAGTACCAAGTCCCCGGTATTGAAGTGTTGAAGGTTGGCCCTTCGATTGTAATACCTTTCGATCCGTTATTTTTGTGCGGCCAGCCGGACAAAGGCGGCTTCGTGCCTTTCATCTAATAGCTCCAGGCTCGTACTCATAGCCTCGTCATTCGATTCCTTTGTTGCATATCAGAATCTGATACTTGGTTCTCCGACCTCGACCGGTATCAAAGCTTCGACGCCATAAACCAAAGAGAACAGGGTAGCCCCGGTTCTAGACTTCGAGGTCGTACAATATACCCATAGGACTTCGGGTAGTACTTCCTTCCATCTTCCTTTGGCACCGGTTAACCTCTTTTTGAGGTTTTGGAGTATGGTTTTGTTGGTAGATTCAGCTTGTCCATTCCCACTAGGGTGATTGGTGTCGATAGGATACTTTTGATCTTGTGATCTTCGAGGAATTTGGTTACTTTGCTTCCGATGAATTGTTTCCCATTATCGGATACGATCTCGTCTGGCATTCCGAATCGGCATATGATGTGATCCCAAATGAAAACGATGACCTCCTTTTCCCTGACCTTCTCATATGCCTGGGCTTCTACCTACTTAGAAAAATAATCAGTCATAAGTAATAAAAATTGAGCCTTACCTGGTGCCCATGAAAGGGGGTCAATGATGTCCATTCCCCGAGTTGATGGATCATCGAAGCGTGACTCTGGCATTCATCACATTTTTGAAAGAACTCCTTTGTGTCTTTTTCTATGTCGATCCAGCGATTCGGCGCCCGAATAGTTTCCACAAGTACCTCCGAGGATTTCTCTCAAAACATACTCAGTATCGCCTAGCCCTAGACATATTGCAAGTGGGCCATCAAATGTTCTTCTGAACAAGGTTCCATCTTCGGACAGGCTAAATCCGGCCGCTTTGCATACAGGCCCTCGACTATTTTGGATCTGAGGGTAGTTTACCGAACCTGAGATATTCCACGTACTTATTCCTCAAGTCCTAAGTTAGGCTCATTGAGTTGATCTCGGCGTGGCTTTCTTCCACCGCCGATATCATAAGTTGTTCGAATTCTCCCGAGTTGAACTCGTCATTTTCGACCGATGACCTCAAGTTAGCGAGGGCATCGACCTCGCTATTTTGATCCCGAGGTGCTTGTTGCAAAGTCCATTCTTTGAACAGATGTAATGTCACCTGTAATTTGTCCAAGTATCTTTACATTCGTTCCTCTTTGACCTCGAATGTTCCATTGACTTGGCTTACCACAAGGAGGGAGTCGCACTTGGCTTCGATCACTTCTGCCCCCAAGCTCTTGGCTAGTTCAAGGCCTGCAATCATGGCCTCATATTCGGCCTCGTAGTTAGTCAACTTCATAGTCTTAATAGATTATCTAATTATATTACCTGTTGATGGCTTTAATACGATGCCAAGTCCGGACCTTTTACGTTCGAGGTGCTGTCCGTGAAGAGGGTCCAGATTCCCGAGGAATTTCTTGAGTTAACCAATAAATCTCTTTCGACCTCGGGTATTAGGGCTGGTGTGAAGTCGGCCACAAAGTCTGCAAAAATTTGAGACTTAATGGCGGTACGAGGTTGATACTCAATATCGTACCCATTTATTTCTATGGCCCATTTGGTTAATTGGCCCGAGAGTTCGAGCTTATGCATAATGTTCCTTAATGGGTAAGTGGTTAAGACACATATGGGATGACATTGGAAGTACGATTTTAGCTTCCTAGAGGCACTTAACAAAGCGAGCGCCAGTTTTCTAGGTGAGGGTACCTAGTTTCGGCCTCGCCTAAGGTCCTACTAACATAGTAAATTGGAAATTGCGTACCTTGGTCTTCCGGAACTAGGGCTCCACTTACCGCTATCTCCGATACCGCCAAGTACAAGTACAGTTATTCGTCCACCTTCGGTGTGTGAAGCAGGGACGGGCTCGATAAATATCTTTTGAGTTCCTCCAAAGCTTGCTGACATTCCGGGGTCCACAAGAAGTTGTTCTTATTTTTCAATTGTGTGAAAAATCAGTGGCTTTTATCAGACGACCTTAAAATAAATCTCCCTAGGGCGGCTATTCACCCGGTTAACCTTTGCACAGCCTCTACGTCGTCCATGACTGTGATATCTTCGATGGCTTTGATCTTATCAGGATTGATCTTGATTCCCCGAATGGATACCATGAATTCGAGGAACTTACCCGACCCCACTCCAAAACGCACATTTTTCTGGGTTCAGCTTCATGTTGTACTGCTTCAGTATACTGAATGTTTCCTGCAAATGTCTTAAATGGACCTCTGCTCGGAGGGACTTAACTAACATGTCGTCAATGTAAACCTCCATCGATTTTCCTATTTGTTTCTCAAACATCCTATTTACTAAGCGTTGGTATGCGGCACCGGCATTTTTTAAATCCAAACGGCATTACGTTATAACAGTATGTGCCATATTTAGAGATGAATGAAGTTTTTTCCTGATCATTCGGGTCCATCCGTATTTGGTTGTATCCGGAATAGGCGTCGAGAAAACTGAGGGTCTTGTGGCCGGCCGTGGCATCGATCATACGGTCGATGTTGGGCAAGGGAAAAGAGTCTTTGGGGCATGCTTTATTCAAATCTTTATAGTCTATAAACATTCTTAGTTTATTCCCTTTTTAGGGACTACCACTACATTTTCTAACCAATCCGGGTATTTGACCTCCCGAATAGACCCTATTTTAAGAAGTTTAGATACCTCATCCTTGATGAAAGCATGCATGATCTCGGACTGGGGTTCTTTTGTTTAACCGGGTAAAATTTCGAGTCCAAGATTAGCTTGTGAGTGATTATCTCTGGCGGGATTCCTGTCATATCGAGGTGGGACCAAGCGAAACAACTTCTGTTAGTTATAAGAAATTGAATGAGTTTTTCCCTGAGCTTAGAGCTTAGCCCCGTGCTCAGGTATACCTTTCGATCGGGCAAGCTTTCTCGCAATATGACTTGTTCCAGCTCCTCGACCGTCGATTTAGTGGCATCGGAATCATCGGGCACTATAAAAGATCCGGAACCCCCTTAATCATCATCTTCGACTTCCTTTTGTTTATCCGAATCTGCCGAAGATGGTATCAGTGATTGCTATTTGGCCCCGTATTTTGCTATCTAGTTTGGGCCCTTCGATGTTGAAACTGTAGATGCCGGTATCACCTCCTCGACTGCGAACATTTCCTTCGGAGCCGGCTGTTCTTCGTAGATTGTTTTGACACCGTCGGGTGTTGGAAATTTCAGTGCCTGGTGTAGTGTCGAGGGCATCACCCTCATGTTAATGATCCATGGCCTCCCAAACAAAGCGTTATACCTCATGTCCCCTTCGATCACATAAAATTTAGTCTCCTCGATGATTCTGGAGGTGTTTACGGGTAATGTTATTTCACCTTTAGTGGTCTCACAAGCCATGTTGAATCCGTTTAGAACTCCAACTAGAGGCACGATTTGGTCTTGCAAACTGAGCTGCTCCACGACCCTTGATCGAATGAAGTTAGCTGAGCTACCTGGATCAATTAACAAACGTTTAACCCGAATTTATTTACGAGTACAGATATTACCAGTGCATCATTGTGGGCTGCACGATTCCTTCCGCGCGTCGTTGAAAGATAAAGTTCCCTCCGGTATGTAGTCTGGAGTTCGTTTCTCCCTAGTGATGGATACTTTGGTGCGTTTCAACATCAGCCCCTGTGAGATATCAACCCCTCTGATGATCATGTTAATGACGTGTTGAGGTTCTTCTTGCTCTCCTGTTTGTTAGAATCCCTGTTCCTGAAATGATTCTTGGCTCGGTTGCTCAAGAACTCCCGAAGGTGCCCATTATTGAGTAGACGGGCCACTTCCTCTTTCAACTGTCGACAATCTTCTGTTCTGTGACCGTGAGTGCCATGATATTTGCATATATGGTTAGGATCCCTTTGGGTTGGGTCGGACTGTAGAGGTCGAGGCCATTTGATATCTTTATGCGCCCGATAGCTGATACAATGGAGGCATCATCAACATTGAAGTTATATTCCGATAGCCTCGGTGCATCTTTGGACCTGTCGAAGCCATTTTTGGTCATAAGTCCCCGGCTGCTTTGACCTCGGTCATTTCTCCTTTCGTTTCTCATGGAATTTCGCCCGGATTCGCTGCTTCTCTGACCTCCGTTATACGGTTGATATCGATCCCTATTTGGCCTTGGTTCGCGATCGATATCTCTTTTGACTCTGTCGAGGGTTCTGACGGAATAGACAGACATCGAAGGGGCCCCGAGTTGATCATCTTCGATTCTGATTTTCGATTGATACTGGTTATGCACGTCGGCCCATGTAACAGCAGGGTATTCTATTAAGTTCTGCTTCAGTTGCTGCGAAGCCACCAAGCTCCGAATATTAAGTCCCTGAGTGAAAGCTTAAACAGCCAAATCATCAGCGACCAGCGACAGATCTATTTGTTCCATTTGAAACCGGGACACGAACTCTCAGAGCATCTCGTTATCCTTCTGTTTGACTTTGAAAAGGTCTGATTTCCTAGTCTCGACCTTGATGGCACCTGCGTGTGCCTTTACGAAAGAATCTGCAAGCATAGCAAATGAGTCAGTAGAATTAGGAGGTAAATTGTGATACCATATCATAGCTCCCTTCGACAGGGTCTCCTTAATTTTTTTAGCAGAACAGACTCGATCTCATCGTCCTCCGGGTCGTTCCTTTTGATAGAACATGTATACGAGGTTACATGCTCGTTTAGGTCGGTCGTTCTTTTATACTTGGGTATTTCAGGAATACGGAATTTCTTGGGGATCGGCTTCGGAGCCGTGCTCGGTAGAAATGGTTTTTGCACAAACTTCCTGGAATCCAAGCCCTTCAATATCGGAGGTGCTCCTCGGATTTGGTCTACCCTGGAATTGTAGGTTTTTACCTTTTTGTCGTTAGCCTCGATCTTCTTCTCTCCTGATTCTATTACTTTTGTTAATTCCTCGAGGATCATTATAATTTCAGGGTTAGCCCCCGATTCATGTTCGTTTGACCTTTCTACGACCGATTCATCCCTGCGGGTGACTTCTTGGGGAGGATCGGGCTCAACCCTGCTTGGTGCACGACTTTGGTTCTGTAACTGAGCTATTGCTGCCTGTTGAGCCTGCAACATTTCGAAGATCACTCGTAGGTTGATCCCGTCTCCTTCAACATTTTGTGTGTTTTGAGTTACCGATCGGGCTCCTCCACGAACGCTTTTTCGGGGTCGGTGGGCAAGTTTGCATCGATAGCCACATGTGAATTAGCGCAATCGAATCTGCGATCGGAATTCCAGCGGGATCAACATGCGGTATCTCGTTACCGGGCGCTATGTTGTTATTTTCACCTTGGTGACCAGACTTGTTGTCAACATGCAGAGGTGCTGATTGAGACATTGATATTTTTTATTTTAGCCTGGAATCAAAGATACTTCAAAGTGCAAGTGTAAAGCAGTGTGTTATGAAGATTTGTATCAAATAACCACTATTATCCTTAGACCCACAATGGGCGCCAAACTGTTTGCCCTCAAAATCGGATAACAATTGAATTTATACGCGGTTTTAAGAATACGTGATTTAACTTGATACAAAATAAGAAGTCAGATTAAAATTGAAATAAGTGATACAAAAGTAAATGCAAACCAAACAAGTTAAGCAGTTTTGGCCTTGAAGGTCGATCACCCTCGAGCCAAAAAAATATTGCAATCCGTGCCGGAACAGGGTGATGAGATTATAATAACTAGAAAGAACAGTATATTGCTTTAGAATGCCAGTTACAATGTGCTTTACAAATAATCAGACCCACCTTTATATAGTAGAGGAGTCCTACTTTAGGTACAATTCTGTATAAGGTAAAAAGTCTCATGATTTGCTAATTAATCGGTTTCATTGATACGTGCCGAGATTCCCGCCGTGATATCCGACCGGTCACGGATATTTTGGCCTTCCATTATTTTGATTTGATAATGTTTTCTCGAGCTAATTTGGAATCGGAGTCAGTTCCGGGGTTACAGACTCGATAATCTTGAAGACGCATATTCCAACCTCGTGCTTAGGTTCGATTGAATCCAGGGTCGATCTTCAATCCATTATGTTTCATCCCCGTTCTATCATGCAATATGCGACCTCGGTTTCTACTGTATACAATACATGGCATGGGTAGTTTCATAGTAATTCTCGTGTAGAAATTTAGATAATTCGCGCCTTAATTTTATCAATTTATTCTTTTATTTTATATACAATTTCCTCCCTAATATATTCATTTTCTTAACAATCATAGAACAACCGTTAGTGAAGGGACAAAATAGGAAAAATATAAGTTGATTACGTAACTGAACTTTGACAAATTCACCTTTAGACCACTGTTAAAATAGTATGTGTTATCTTGTTGGACCAGAAAGGACAAATTTTCGGTGCATAACACACTACCCTTTGGGTTTAATGGAAATTGAAATTAATTATCAGATAGAGAGGATTGACATATGCAGTTCTACATCGTAAACTTGCCTATCAAGATTATGATAGGGGTGGCTTCTGATTCTGCCCGAGTAGCGAGTACAAGTCCTATTGTGTAATAAAGGTATCATTTCAATTCTTGTCCATTTGAGGAAGAAATTCATATTATTTTGGCCTCTTCAATTGCTCCACATATATAAGTGATCATACGCACACTCTTCAGATTCTTAGATAAACCAAGCTGCTGCTTGCCTAGCTAAAACATTTACCACGAGAATGACTGTGTTTGGCAAAAACCAACTAATGTAATCATACTATGTTGTGTAATCAACTTACGCTCTCTAATCCCTAATTAAAAATTCTTTGTTATTACAATTTTATTTATCGCAATTCAAATATTTCATAGGATTCAAATTAAATGCAACACTATGGTTTAAGCTTAGATTACCAGCAGGCTCTCCAATTTGACTGCGCCTTTATTTATTTATTTATTTATTTATTTATTTATTTAGAATATGAAGGTCTCTATACTGCATTAAAGTCCAAAATCCACATAAAGTTTGGCACTAGGTATTTAGTGCAAGATGCAAGAACAACAAGAAGATATGGGATTGACGAGTGTTGTAGACGCCAAAAGAACTGCTTATATGTTTACTTAATTTACTTTTTCATACAAGAAAAATATCCTACTATGATTATTATTTCATGCTAATAAACCAAAAAAAAAAAAAAAAAAAGTCGTGGAGAAGGGAGAACATGCCAGCTATAGCACACAAAGGAATGCCACAAGATAATAGGCAAATAGTTCTAAGCCTAAGGCTTTGTTCGTACAAATATGAGAAGGAAAAAAAATGATCTCGATTCATCTAAATGTCAACTTCAATTTAAAGAACCAATTATTGGTGCATTTAACACTTTGCTGTAAAGAAATTTATGACAATAGAAGGCCCTTTTTGCTACTCCTATTTAGAAGGCAAAGTGTACCACTTCATATTAATAGAACACGTAGAATTATTTAGCACATTAAATTCGAGAAAATAATTGATGTACCTTTTCTGTGTGCATGTATATTGTAGACGATACGTACTTTAACCAATCGAGAGCTTCTTTTAAGGAGACTACATTTGTGGCCATTGTGGAGCTGCATTTGTTCATCTAGTTTTTATTTTTCTTACTGAGTATGTCTGAACCCATGATTTTACGCTCTACGTACTATATATATATATATATATATATATATATATATATATATATATATATATATATATATATATATATAT
>MCJB01001198.1:0-16073 GCA_002018475.1 Nicotiana obtusifolia | reverse complement strand
TATATATATATATAATAATTTTAAGACATTGTATCTCTTTTAACGTCAAGGAGTCGACAGCTTGCTTAGTACAAAAAACGCATCTCACCAAATAATGGTAATAGACACCGACAAAACAATTTGAAGGAGGAAATATAAACACGTCATAGTTTAGGTGTGCAAGTTACAAATTGAATCGAGTTTTACGTAGGTTTTATGCATTATTCCGAAAATAAAAAACCATAAAAGGAAGAAAAAAAACGTGTAGTTCACTAGGTTTTGGTGGATAGCAGAGTGGCAATTTTGCTAAAGAAGTTTCTTTTTTTAAGCCTTTTCTCTATGTTCCACACTCCTTCCCTTTCCTTTTCAAATAGTTTTTGACAATCCAATCATCCACTAATTAAGTGGCAAACTTTTTGAAGAAGTCGTATCATACTATCATAACGTGCACCATTTGTTTTGAGTCTGAAATGATGTCTCTGTTCGAATCACTATTAACTGTTGCAAAAACGGAATGGATCATTTAGTTTCTTTTCCCAGACATTTAAAAGTGCATCTCTCCTAATGCCAAACAGTTCCTAACACTGTAAATGATCATCATTTCTCGAAATATGTATAAGTAGATTTTTGAAAGTTTTCTAGAGAATCATCATCAGCTCATAGAAAAGAATGTTGGAGGTTTTTCCAAACGAATTGTTAAAAACAACTCTGTCCGGTCCCAAGCATTATCCTTTGGAAAAGTAATTTTTGTTTCAAGATATTTGACGTTTTATAAAAACAAGAAGTAATTATTTATTGTCACGATTCAAAATCCATCTAATCGTGATGGCATATAATTTAACCCGCCAGGTAAGCCCATTAGCAACTTTCCAATTTAAAAGAGATTTATTAAGAAAAAAAAAATGAAAATACAACTGCTTTTATACAAGAATTTCCCAAGGACTTGTAGTACAAATCATAAGCTTCTAAGATTTAGAGTTTACAAAGCTAGTATGAAATAAATACATCATTTGTCCGAATACACATAAAAAGATTTTTATAAATATAAAGCTACCATGAACAAGAGGCAGCTACAACCGAAACGCAGGTCCGTCTTCAAATCCAGCTCCCGTCGATTACAGCAACATCAGCATCCAACATCTGCACGCAAGGTGCAAAGTATAGTATTAGTACAACCAACCACATGTACTCAATAAGTAAAAAATCTAACCTTAGGTTGAAAATAGTGACGAGCTGGAACACAGGCCGGGGTCCAACACCAATGGCCAACAACAGTTCATGACAACATAATGGAAGTAATAAAACAAGTAGCTTAGAGATAAAATGCTCAGCTCGTTCGTAGTTCCAGAAAAATAGGCCTGCTTTTTAAGTATATCAGTGAAAAACCAAATCCTTTACTGAAATCACAAAATTTATGAGTAAGTTTGAAAATTGTGATTTTTTGCAAAAACTTTTCAACAACAGATAAGATGTTTCATTATCAAATGGCATGAGGAAAATATATCTCTATGCCTACATGTCAATATGCAGGTGAAATCATGAATGAACCAAAACCGGTGCGGCAGAAAGAAATGCATCTCTATGCATGTATCTCAAGTATGCATGTCAAGTGCAATGTATCTTAGTGATGAACTCATGTACTCACACTCGATCTCACTGTCTCGCACTTTCCACTCATCATGCTCAATCACTCGACACGCTCAATCACTCAGTACTGTATATAGACAATTCAGCTCAGGGAAGATCCATCCCATATATATACATATATTAACTCACATTCAGTCACTCAGTACTGTATAAGGCCAATCCATCCTGGGGAAGATTCATCCCCAAATATAAATGCTTCAGGCAAGATCCATACCAAAGGAAGATCCATCCCTCAATATAATCAACTGCGTTCACTAGGGGTGTGTACAGACTCCGAAGGGGCTCCTTCAGCCCAAGCACTATGATAAACCAGATCCGGGCATAAATCAAAAAAACATGCTACTGCATGCAGCCCGATCCCATAAATATCACTCACAACAGGCCTTCGGCCTCACTCAGTCATTATACTCTCCAGTCTCTCGGGCTCACAATATCATGAAATTTGCCCAAAAATGATGATATGATGTATCAATAAATAAAAACAGAGACTGAGGTATGACATGTAATGAATAAATATGACTGAGTACGAAACTTCAATTTAAACATATAATTCAACAGCAAAAATGACCTCAGTGGGTCTGAATAATACCAACATATGCCTAAGCATGATTTCTAGCATGAATTACTGCTTAGGTATTCTAACACATAGAGTACAGTGAAAATATCTAGAGAAGATAGCTATACAGTTCCATGGAATCGATTAAATCACAATTCACACAGTGCACGCCCATACGCCCGTCACCTAGCATGCGCGTCACCTCAACATTAATCACATAACACGCAATTCGGGGTTTCATACCCTCAGCACCAAGTTTAGAAGTGTTACTTACCTCGAACAAGCCAAATCCAATATCGAGCAAGCCAAGCGATGCTCTAAAAATGCCAACCCGCGTGCACCGACCTCCGAACGCTTGAAACTAGATAAAAGCAACTCAAATATATCAATTAGTGCCCAAGAAAACAAAACCAATCGTTAAAGATCGAATCTTTAATCAAGAGCCCAAAATCAACCCAAAAGTCCAACTAGGGCTCACACTTCGGAACTCGACGAAACTTACAAAATCCGACAACCATTCAATTACAAGTCCAACCATACTAGTTTCACTCAAATCCGACTCCGAATCGACATTCAAAACTCAAAAACTCACTCTATGAAGCTTTGGCTAAAATCCCCAATTTTCTCTTTAAAACTCATAATCCAATTACCAAAAATGAAGATAAAATCACAGAAACTGATCAACACCGAGTGTAGAACACTTACCCCAATCCATGTGGTGAGAATCGCTTCAAGAATAGTCTCAATCCGATCTACAGCACCAAATATGAAAAAAGGGACCAAACCCTCGATAATATAGTTTCTACCCAGCACTGTTCGCAAATGCGAACCAATAGTCGCACATGCGACTTCCGCTTCTGCGTTAAATACCTCGCACCTGCGAGAATTCACTGAAGACTAGCCCATTGCACCTGCGGAATTTCTTCGCTTCTGTGCACATGCAAGTGCGACAACCTCGTACGCTTCTGCGCCACACGCCGCTTCTGCGGCTAATATCTCGCATCTGCGCGCACGCAGGTGCGCTGCAAAACTCTGTTTCTACAATCTTCCTCATCAACTCTCACCTCGCTTCTACGACCAATTGTCCGCATCTGCAAACTCGCATCTGCATCCATTCTTCCGCAAATGCGGAAGCACCAGAACCAGCATACCTTCAGCAATGCAACATAAAACGAAAATGATCCGAACATCGTCCGAAACTCACTCGGGCCACTCGAGACCCTGTCCAAATATGCCAACAAGTCCCATAACATAACATGGACCTACTCAAGGCCTTAAATCACACATAAGAACATCAAAATCACGAATCGTCGATCAAGATCAATTTCATAAGTTCATAAACTTCAAACTTCGAACCAAGCGTCCGATTCAAGCCTAACTAATCCGGAATGAAGCCAAATTTTGCATACAAGTTCCAAATGACATATTGAACCTATTCCAACTCCCGGAACAACAATCCGAACCCGATAAAATTGAAGTCAACTCTCAGTCAAACTTATGAACATTCCAAACCTTCAAATTTTTAATTTTTGCCAATTAGCGTCGGATCCTTCTAGAAATATCCAAATGTAAATCCGGGCATACGCCCTAGTCCAAAATCACCATCCGGACCTAACTGAACCCTCAAAATGCCGTTCCGGGATCAAATTCACAAATCTAAATTCGTTCAAACTTGAAATTTCAATCATGAAATTCGTTCTTCCAAATCGATTCCGATTAACCTGAAAACCAAAACTAACTATTCACCCAAGTCATAATACATCATACAGAGCTACATATGCCCTCAAACTACCGAGCAAAAGTGCAAGTGCTCAAAACGACCGGCAGTGTCGTTACATCCTCACCCACTTAACCATACGTTCGTCCTCGAACGTACCTAGAGTCGTTCTAAAGCCATCAAATCGCCGTGTAACCTTACCGTGCACATACCTAGGGGTGATCCCACATCACCCTATTCCATATAGGCCTGACAAAACAATATAACTGAAGATCATTACTTCAACCTCAGCCCGTAAACCACAAAATCCAATTTCCAACACCTGGAATTTCCTACAAGAACCGAATCTCGCTTCCACACACTGTATGAGTCTGAACAAGCCATAACCATAGCCCTAGATGTAATCCCATGGCATACCACACGACTCGCATACTCGTAGAAAAATTTCCGATCACAGTAGCTGCTCAAAACAGCCCAATGCCGGTAATAAACGTCATATCAAATAGAACCTTGTTTTAAAGCCTTCGTATACTGCCGATGATGAAAGAAACATGCAGAAACTCCTAACCACTCATCAGATCAACAACCCATGGAGCTCTCTCTCCTTCGACAAGAACTATACACAATGTCTAAACCGATCAGCGACATTGTCCTTGCAAATATACTGCAATCAAATCCGATAGCACCCATTCTATGTCCGACGACCTCCTTTTATCAAATACAAGCTACTCTATTGACACGCCACACCAATACTGCACAGAGCCACAAACCGTGCAATACGTGCACCAATACGCAACAATTCAAATTACTCAATCATGAAAAATGACTCAAATGAAAGAACTGTCCCGCAAGTACAACAAATACCACCACAACCGCAATGCCATGAGTCCATTATACACAGTAGAACCACAACACACGAATCTGACACAAAGGATCATATCTCAACATAACTCCGTTGCAATGCATGACCTCGTCCAAACACTGTCCATATGGAATACCGCAAGCCACCATGCCCAAAATCAATAGCCACGTGCAATATAACCTCAATTACCCAAGATGCATGACCATAACCACGGAGGAACTAATAACACAATACCACAGTCCGGAAAGAACATAACAAAATGCTAAATAAATCATTCAACACCCTAATATCCATCTCGCTCAAATTCCGCAATAAGGCCCAAATAAAACTGCACAATATGTGCATATAACCAACGGATCACAACCCATCGTGGCATAGAAGGGTAACTCATAGAACATATCAGAACACGAATAAGCTCAAATCCAACTGAATGTCACATTCCTCAACAATAGCAGTACGGAGTCAACCAATCCAACCCGGTGTAGAATACACATCCTCATTGGGCCTACCAATGGACCTCAAATCAACTCTGGTCACCCACAATAGATAAATAACCCTCCGAAGGTCCACAATGACTGAATCGTAACACTTAATATTATCTGGCTAGCTCTGGCCACAAATTCACAGTCCACAATCACGAATCAATTTGCTTCTGAGAATTCCCGTTCTCCAAATCCATAGAACACACGAATCACCATATCTGATCCCAACTCCACCGCCCGATTGTCTAACACATCTCTCATACATGATCATCCCATGAGGGATACTTCTATAATTCTCCCGTGCCACATAGCAAAAATCCGAATATTAGCAGTCGATCAACCAGGCGAGTACTACAATACCAACGAAGCATCCGCAAGTCAAAACACAATACGCCTTCTAAAATGCGCACCCTTCTCAGGAAATACTAAGTAGTGATATCATTCACCTATCATCTGAAACCGTCCACATTGCCTAAGAATTCATGACCTTCCCTTCAAAACTAAATCGTGACCTTACACACGCAAATCTTAATCCCACACAACACACCGCGTCAATCAAGAATATGAAAAGTACGAGAATCTCATAATCAACTCTGAGTCACAAGCAAACTGCATGCTCAATTAGCCATGAACCTTCCATTTGATCTCATCCAGGAGAAAATCACAACATGCAACACGCTCCTCACGCCAGCAGGAAATATACACCTCGAACCGTGGTAAAAACCATTGAGAGCACTTTGAAATCCATTTGTACAAAACCCAGCTATTAGAACCAAATCCCTCTAACTCAACCAAGTCACGCAGGTCGCCAAAACCTAAGAGCATTGCCACGAAACACCTGTAAACGAGGGGTCGTTTTGCAACGAGTTCGCGGTTCGCGAACTCGGAAAGCGAACCACGAAAACGAGTGAGAGGGGTCGCGAACACAAACAGAAGGCCTGGGCAAATTGCCAGGCCATTTCGCGATGGATTCGCGGTCCGCGAATCGGAAGTGCGAACCGCGAAATCCTCCTGGGCGTCGCGAATTGGACCAGAAGTTTGGGCAGCCTTTTTTGGCTGTTTTGCGACGGGAAATGCGGTCCGCGAATGGGTTATGCGGACCGCGAAAATGACAAGAGGGGTCGCGAAAATGGCTTTTCAGTATGTTTTTGCCCAACTTTTCCAGCTTATATAAATAGGACCTAGGGTCCATTTGGGGTGCATCTGAAAATACCATACGCTACACCCACGAGAGGAAAACGATTACAAACCTAAAGAATCTTCAGAAATCAACCTCAAACCACACATGCAATCAAGATTACACGATTAATCTTGCAAATAAAGAGGGGATTGCATAATCTTGAAAACGTTTGGGGTTTTTGAGAGGAAGATTAAAAGCGAAGTGGAAACAAATAGAGGGGGAATCACAATAAAATCATCGGGTAAGTGTTCTATACCCAAAAATCCCTCTTAGATGTTGTTTTTCCAAGCTAAATCCCACTGTACATTCACAATATTGTGAAAGAGAAGAACCTAGGGTTCTTCTCAATTTCTGAAATTATGAAATTGGGGATTTAGGTCAATCCAATAATGGATTTGGAAAAATTTGAGATGTATAGACCCACATTTTAATGGGTAACTACATTTTACGAATTTCGAACAATTTCGATAAATGGGCCCCACTATTGACCTAGAGTCAAATTTCGGGAATTAACCCATAAGACGTATAAATTTAAATGGAAATTGGTTTCCATTGTTAGTATTGAATACGATGAATAGTTTGTGAATAGATTTGGAGCCTTTGGACGCAAGGTGTCAAGGCTAAGGTTTATTGAAAACCTTAAATTGTTGCCGAGCAAGGTAAGTGTTCGTCTTAACCTTAGCTTGAGGAATTAGGAACTATGTGGTATATGCTAAATTGCTCTTATGTGAAAATATTATATAGGTAAGGTGACGAGTACCTATACTTTAGTGTCAAACACGCCCGTGAGTCGCATGATGCTTATTATTGATGAATGATATTGATGATATTGCTGAAATGCAAATAATAATGATGTTTTAAATTGCCGGATTGAATCCGTGGAAATTTTTATGATGTGTATATATGAGGGGCGAGTGGCACGCCTGCCACAGAATATTACGAAAGAAAGGCGAATGATACGCCAGTATATATATATATATATATTGAACAATTAAATGTTCTTATTAATGACGGATGTAATGTAATCACTTCTTTCTTATAATTGGGATTAATAATGAATTAGTTAATTAATTGAGTAATCGCTAATAAGGTAAATAATTAAAAAGGTTCATGTCTAATTCATTGGGTAGGGTCCTAGGTGTTAAACAAAAGTCTATAAAAGTCTGGTGTCATAACCATAGTAATGTGTCTAGGTTTAACGGAAATATAAATAGGACGGGGGAAGGTTAATTAATAAACATGAGTAGTAGTAAATTGTCAACATTAATTTAGTTAATTACGAGTCAAGTAGTGGTCTAGTTAGAGTTGTCTCCCCTGTCCAAGTTGGGTGTTGATGATATTATGTATAAGTGGGAGCGGGTGGTACGCCTACCACAGGAGATGTGTATATGGGGAGCGGGTGGCACGCCTTCCACGAGACATGTATATGGGGGAGCGGGTGGTACGCCTACCACAGGAATGTTGTATATGGGGGAGCGGGTGGCACGCCTGCCACGAGATATTGTGATTGTAGTGACATGAATAGGTGGAGAGACCGTAGCCGGTGCCACGCTTGTCACAGGATAAATTGTGTTTTATATTGAAATAATTTGGTAGTTTCATTAATTTAATATTGAATTACGTATGTTTATTGCTTCCCTATCCGTTTATTTGTCCATGTTTAGTTGCTAATTGTAGTAGTGTATAGGTATATGTATATATGTTATGCTTGACAGGTTTATCTGGAGTCCGGTCTAGCCTCGTCACTACCTCGCCGAGGTTAGGCCAGGCACTTACCAGCACATGGGGTCGGTTGTGCTGATACTACACTCTGCACTTTTGTGCAGATACCGGCGCAGCAGGTGTCGGACAGTAAGTAGACGGACTTCCAGTTTTTGGCGCGACTTCTCAGGCGACTCAAGGTAGGACTGCAGCCGTTCGCAGCTCTTGACGTCATCTGTCCATATTTTGTATCTATTTCCATGAAGTTCGGAAATAGTACTTTTGATATTTCTTTCAAGACCTTTGTATGTAGAAAACCTAGACTGTCTGTGAACACTGTGACACCAGTTCTTGGGGTAGTTTGTAAAGGACGGATTATACAGATATTAATGTTCTCCGCGTTTTGTTATTTACTTATGTTGTAATTCACGATTGACTAATTATGCAGGCTCACGTAATTAACGAAAGTAATTATCGGCTGGCCTAGCTCTCATTAGTAGGCGCCATCACGACTCCCGAGGGAGAGAGATTTGGGGTCGTGACACATAAGTAGTCAAATACGGTAAAACCGGTAAAACAAGGAAGTATAAAAGCAACAAGAATTGTTCAACCAAGAACTCCTTTCAATATGAAATACACAACAAGAATCACAACCGAGGTATCGCCTTGTATTCACATTTCATAATTTAAAACACAATTGTTCCCTATATCACCGTGTGAGCCTTACATTTAGTTTTGAAACTTATTTTCCCAAAATAGCTACCCGCGTTTTAGCCTAACTTATCTCACCGCGTGGCTTCAAGTAGTTCCCCTACTAGCAATACGCGTATCAAGCCCTCCTGATCTCATCGCATACGTATGAACCCCTAGCCTTATACCACCATATGCGCATAAAGATCACAACATAATCACAACTCGCACCACAAGTGCCCATATGCCACAACTTGCCAGAAAAATATACAATACTAATGTTTTCACAACAAATAGCCGATGGCTCAACCACAATGTGTACAAGAGTCTCCACAATAACAAAATGAATGTGATTTGCTAAACATGAAAGATATCTCAACAAACAACAACTTCGCCTCGATGTAATAACAACTTTTACAACTTCAAACCAAACTTCACAAGAAGATATTCCACGAGAAAACAACGTCAATTAAATGTAATGCAACAATTAAATAGATAACAAGACAATAAGGAAGGCATTAATTTCAACTAAAGCATATATGAGCAAATAACAAGTAAGAGGTTGAACAAGTGTTAACAATGAAAAATAGAACATGTAAGAACAACGAGAGACATAGCATGTTATGACAATTCAATTAAAGGCAAGAAAAGAGTCATAATAACCTAAACCAGTCAAATACCACATATAACCCGTGTACCCACTTGTCACCTTGCGTACACGGCTTTCACATAACATAAATAGAACAATCATCCCAAATCCTAAAGGGTAGTTCCCCCACAAAAAGTTAGGCAACATACTTACCTCAACTAGGCCAACTCAATCCTCAAAAATAGCCTTTCCCCTAAAATTTGCCTCCGCACAGCTCAAATCTAACCAAAAGTGAGTTAATATCATCAAACAATGCAAAGGAAAACAATTACACTAGATAAGCTTTGATCTTTACAAAATTCCCAAAAAGTCAACAAAAGTCAACCCCTAGCTCGCCCAGTCAAAACCCGGGTCCAAGGGTAGATTTCGACTACCCACAACCCCACGAGTCCATATATATATCATAGTTAAAGCTGAGTCCAAATTGACTCTCGAAACACAATTGTTCTTTTTTCAAAAACTTGACAATTTCTCAATTTTCTCTTTTTGATTCACATGAATATTATGTTAAATCTAGGATATAATCATGAAATGTAGTTGGAAGTTGATTAGAATCACTTACCCAATGTTTGTAGATGAAAAACCCCTTTCCAAATCGCCTCTAACCGAGTCTAGGGTTCTAAAATGTGAGAAATGAGACCTAAATCCCAACTTTTCCAATTATTGTTCAGCTGCAGATGTCGCATTTTCGACACTGGGTTCACAATTTTGAAGAAGTTATCACAAATGCGGCCACTGACAGCCTAAGAGGAAGTCGCAATTGTGACAGTGGTTTTGCATTTGTGAATTTTTTCCTCATTGCAAATGCGACACAATAGTCGCAAATGCGAGCCTACCCCAAGCCTGACAGCCCTTGCAATTGCGAACCAGGTCTCACAATTGCGACACCTGAGCCTCCCCTGCCATGTTAACAATTGCGAAGTTGGTGCTCGCAATTGCGACATTAGAGCTACAGCATACCAGATGGTCACACCTCGACCTCGGGGAGCGCAACCGGCGCTTAACAGAATTGCCCTGGTTGATCAAGCCTGCACAGTACCGTCTACCCAACTCACCCATGAATAAACAGAAGAATATATTTCATTAATTTGACAATAAGAGGTCATGTGAATAACACCAGTTCATTTCCATTAGTTACATCATTAACACTTCTACAAAATAGTACATTGTACAATCATAGTTAAAGTGGAATAAATGATACGATTACAACATTTTTAGTTTAACCTTCCCAAAAACACTTACAACCCACACTATGTCTACGGAACCTCTAACAGGAACAAAAGAGTGCTATGATAGTACCGGCAACGAGGCCCTTGCTATACCTCAAAACGCTATGTACAAAGGATAAGAGATACAAGACCCCGAAATGAAGTGGAGTTCACCAAGTCAGCTGAGGAGAGGGTGTGCTGCTATCACTGATCAATATCACCTGCTATGGAACCACTTGCATCCATTAAAGATGCAACGCCTTGGCAAAAGGGACGTTAGTACACATGGAACAGTACTAGTATACAAAACTAAACAACCTCTCAATAGAACATGTAACAGTAAATGGAGAATAAAACATGAGATCAATAAGAGACTTAAACAATATCAAGGTGTCAAGTTAGGGGAAAGGTAAATTTCAAGTAAGTTTCAGTAATTGAAGTTGGGAGGTCTTTAGCACCAATACACCACCGTATTTTAGCACGGAGTCCGATCTCGGTCCAACCATCTAAGCCATCTCACTCCGAGATATACACTCACAATACCACCATGTGCGCGGCATAGCGTATGATCTCAGCCCGACCGGCTAAGCCGTTTCACCACAATGTCGTGTGGATCGACATCACATCACATCTCGCTAGCAATAATCTCATCGCATTTTAAGGGAAAACATATCAACACACCAACTTCATCCCATATAAGGGGAAACAATTTCATCACATTAACATGGGCATTTACCCCTCAATCACTCCTACACCGGCACGTGTAGTTTTGGGGTTAGGTTGTTCCGACCTACCCTTCCTCGGTGGCTAAACGATACTCCCAAGGCATTTGTTCTAAAAAGGATTTACCACATTCCTAATTAAGACATTAAACACATATTGTTATGGTCTTAGGCACAAGTGATTTCTCACACAATCGACATGATAGTCTTCATTAGAATCATGCTTTTAAATCATAACGTAATAACACACAGCCCATACTTAAACCAATTCTCAACAGTGACTCAACTTAGCAAGAATCTTTGGAATGCATATTGAACGCATAATTATTTTAACACAAGGCTTATTTGGAAAAATCAATTTATAATAAGCATCACGGGACTTACAAGGATATTGTGGGGTTCAATTCTAAGAGAAGAGTTTAGCCAACATACCTTGCCTCGAGCTTTTTAAATTACTACAATGTCTGGAAATCTTAGCCACTTCGATCTATTTAGAGGTATAGCAAAATTAAACTCAAATTAGGAAGGAGTTCATAGTTCTAGCTCACTTGAGCATTTTATCAAGCACTAGGTGTGCATTACAGTTTCAAATGAGCTAAACAATCTTCCCACTACCCTTGATGGTACATGCATGTAAAATAAACAACTCCCACACTCAAGAATTTTCTTTGCTTATTACTTATTTTCAGTTAAAATCCCGAAATTGAAGGCTATGGAGTAGAACCTTACCTCTAGGATGAAAACCTAGTGAATTCTTCTTGTAAATTTTTCAAGTTTGAGCAAGAACTGATGAATGATGAGCTTAGGAACTTCCCCTCTCACACTATGGCACTAACTCTCTCTAGAAATATAAGTTTTAACCTTCTAAAATGATCCCTAAGGCTTTATAAGAATGCGGTCGGGTTCAAAAATTAGAAAAAATGAAGCCTCGATGCAGATCTGCGGTCCGCAAAATGGGCCACAAAATGGCCCTCCGGAATTGGGCACCCTGGACTCACTCTGCGACTGGTCTGCGTTCCGCATACCTATTTTGCGGTCACATAATGCACCACAGAACTTTCCTCCTGGAATTTTTTTGTGCTGGATCTGGGAGGGGTTATTCGGCCCACAAAACCATTATGCGACCATATAATGGACCGCAAAATGGTCCAAAAATTCCGCCCAAATTTCTGCCTCGGTCCGCGGATCACTTCTGCTACCGTATAATGGACCCCGGATCAGATATGCGGTCCGCAGGGTTTTAGGTAAAAGTTTTATGGGGCCTTACATCCTCCCCCGCTTAAGAACATCTTCCTCAAATGAGGGCAAAAATCCACCATTAGAAACCAACAGTTCCAACTTATGACTAACTCCCAAAATTTCCTAAATTTTCACCAGAGTTTTCCATGTAACTTGGCCTATTCACCTATCCCAGAATCCCAAAAACAAACCCTAACAACATATACATGAACCAATGGTGTAACATACATAAAAACAACGGCAACCGTAGCCTCACGAACAGTATATCACCATAAAGGAACACCCTTAACATCAACTGTACAAATGATACATAATACATAGTAGATAAACTCTTAGCATTTTCATAGAACAAAACTTTATAATTACATGACTATTCAAACAAATGAGGTTATTTCTTCTTCATTTCTTCCTCGGCCTCCCAGGTTGCCTCTTCGACTTGTTGCTTTCGCCATAACACTTACACGGAGGCAATCTCTTTATTCCTCAACTTTTGAACTTGCCTATCAAGAATGGCAACTGAAATTTCTTCATAAGTAAATTTTTCATTAACCTTGATAGTCTCAACGGGAATAATAAGCGATGGATCTCCAACCACATTCTTCAACATGGATACGTGGAACACCAGGTGCACAATAGACATCTTTGGAGGTAGTTCTAGCTTGTAAGCCACCTGACCGATCCGCTGAATAACTTTGTCCGACCCGACATACCTTGGGCTTAATTTTCCCTTCTTACAAACCGCATTACCTCCTTCATGGGGGGAAACCTTCAAGAATACCCAATCATCCTCTTGGAACTCCAAATCCCTAAGACGTATATCCGAATAGGACTTCTGATGACTCTAGGCAGTTCTCAACCATTCTGTAATAATCTTAACCTTCTCCATAGCCTGATTCACGAGGTATGGCCCTATCAACTCCACTTCCTCAATCTCGAACCACCCAAACATCCCATACTTTTGTATGTTGAATTTGCCGTAAGAAATTGACATAAGTCCAGGGACAAGATTATTTTCAGGTTATAAGTATTTATGCTAGTCATAACAAGTGATAAGTATGTTTCAGGAAGGTCAGAGGGTAAACGAGTTGAAGAAAGTGAGTTCGTCGAAGTTTGACATTTTGGGATGAAAAAATCTGTATTTATGGATTAGTGTTATATCGCATGACCATGTTAATAGGGTATGTGAATTAGGTTAAAAGTGATTAATATTTAAGTGAAATGAGATTCATAAATTAATTATATATGTAGTTGGTAAAATGGAAGATTGTAGTGTAAGACTATAAATTTATTAGGAGTATTGAATAAGTAGTACGTGAACATAAGCCATGTGGGATGTGGACAAGTGGAAGTAAGTGTTATATATCCATACATGCAAAAAAATATGTGGTGTCATCATGTACTGAAAGGGTGACCAAGGGATGACACATGTAAGGAGGAAAAGGTTACTTAAGACCTTATATAACTTTCTTGGCTTTTATGAAGGCAAACAACTATGTTGGAATGGTAAATTATATTTAGTAGCTGCAACATAAGATAATTTTTGGATATAGCAGCAAGGACACATGCATTTTTAAGGAAGTACTGTGCAATTTTTGACAAGAATTTGGCACCACCTCGATCTCGTTGTTCCGTTTTGGTATGTTGGTTAATCCGGACATTCTTTGATGTGAATTAAAGTGGAATAAGAGTATTTTTTGGAAAATAAGGTAAGAATTTTCCGTACCTTGGTATATTTAAATTCGTCAAGGTCATAGCTAAATTGTGGGATGAGAATTATGGAGTTAATAGCGAAAAATCGTATTTTGATGTTGTTGTTGTTGTATCGACTATTTGATAATTTTCCAAGTTGTGTTGTGACTGGAAATTTTTGGAGTAAATTGAGTATGTAGTTGGTGTATTCTTTGATATGTGTTTTGAGTGAAATAAAAGATTGGAGGAGTATGGTTGATAATCGGAGCCGAGCTTGCCGCTCGTTGTATCAGAGTTTGGGTTGTAAAATTGGTTGTGGGAGTTGCTGCTTGTGTTGTTGTGTTACCTTGCCTATGCTACTCGAGGGAATGATAAGAACATACTGTCCATTTCATTGTAGTATAGGTTACCTTCCGTTATGCGATTAAGAGAATTGTTCATATGGTTGACAATAGTATTATTCTTGTTGCATAGATCATAAAGCGGATTCGAGCTGAGCTCTTGAGCTAGTGGTTAAGACTAGGTATGTTAAGGCTATCCCTTCTTTCCTTTTGGAATGATCCATATGATACAAATGAAAAGAGAAAACGCTGAACTTTCTAGTATTTTATTTGGTATTGGGTAGTTATATGTTTTAGTTTTTGCATTTAAGTTTCTATAATCAATTACCATCCTACTTTTTCCTCTTTTTTGTTCACTATGTTTCTATAATCAATAATTTATAGTATTGTTTTACTGATCATTTTTAGTAAGTTTGCCATATGAGTAAGTAGGCTGAGAGTAGTCAAGCCCAGGCTATGCCGTCCTAAGGTGGAAACCGAAAAAGGCAAGGAGGCCGTGTTAAGGGGAGTACACAGTGTTGAGGCGCTGCTAGGGTAGATGATTGAAGCCGAAAAAAGTATGGTAGTGACTAAACGAAATGTTCAGAATAACTTTACTATAAGATGATAAAACTGGAATAACATATATAGAGATTAGAGGGAATAAATGTTTAGAACTAATGAAAATGATGAATACTTATTTGCTAGATAACAATCAACAATATAAGATACTGGTACTATATCTACTTAGAAAACTTAATAATGATATTAAAGAAAAAATATTTGACTTATTAATTATGGAAGAAATAATAGAATCTACCGAACAACAATGGTATGATTTTGACATACTATATAATATAGATTTATACGACTCAGATATCTATTCAGATTAATGATAAATCAAGAATATTTAGAACGTTGGATAAAAACTATGAAAAATCTAGATTTATTAAAAAAATTACTTATAGACAATATAACAAGTTATATTAGAACACAAGACATAGAATACTTAGATTTTATTAACGAAATCGTTAAAGAAATGAAGAGATTAATACCACTAAAACATGAATACCATGAAAAAGCCTTCCCAAAAAATTAGTAGATAATAAAATGAATTTCGCACCCCCCACATTGGTATCAGAGCTATTTATTAAAAAGAAAAAGAAAAATAGTAATAGGTATTTATATTAAGTATTAAGAATGAAAAAACACCCTTCGTTTAGATCACTTAGTTTCCATAATAATCATAGATAGAATCTTTTAGAATATAAAAGAAAAATAATAAAATGGATTACTTTGACAAAAAGAAATTATTCAATAAGGAAAAAGTGTAGGAAAGATTCTCTTAAACAGTTCAATGAACATAAAAATAATTTTAACCGATATCTATTAATAAATAAAGAAAATATTAACAGATATACTTGTCAATTCT
>MCJB01001197.1:11464-22788 GCA_002018475.1 Nicotiana obtusifolia | reverse complement strand
AATAGAGGAAGGGGCAGGGGAAGAGGAAAGGCACCTAGTGCAGCTATTATACCTACAAAAGGTGCATTTCCAGATGTACTTCCTTAGACTGCTCCCAGGGGAAAAGCCCCAAAATCAAATGCAGCAAGAGGATCTTCATCTGCTGGAAAAAGGGGAAGGGGAAGTGGACCTGCAACTATAGAATCATCTGCTGCTTCTGGGAGAAAAGGCCAAAAACTGTTGGTTTTGGATGCTACACTAACACAAAGACTGGAAGGACAATCCTTAATGTAAGAATCTTGATTTCTGGTTATTTTTACAGCCTGGTTACTTTTACTTACTTAGATTTCTGATTTTGTACAATTGCAACCTGGTTTGTCAAGTGAAAGGATTGTCAACCATAGGACTAGAATAAGGAGCACCACCGATGTGAATCTGGATGATGGAATTAGGCTTTCCAGAACTTAGATGGAATAGGAGAAATGCTATTACTACTTCGCAACTGCAGCAAATGAGTGCAAGTAGAAGAAATAAAGTTGGAACACAAGTACCATCTCAGTCTTCAACTCAAGTGATCATGGATAAACTAGCCAAAAAAATTAGTGACTGGTCAAGATTATGATGCAGTACTTGTTTTTGTTAAAACTTACTTTTTTGTTGAATGTGGTTTGCTACACTCACTGGTATCTTTTGGAACCGGATTATGTAATATGCCAGCACTTCTTTGTATTTGCAATGAACTAAGTTCCATTCCTTCTGCAGTACTGTAATATGCACTTATGTAATTTGCAGCACTTCTTTCTTTTGCAGTGAAGTAAGTTTCATTCCGTTCATAAGACTAAAGATTTGCAATAAACACTAAAGAATTAATTTTTTTTTTAACAAAATAGAATCCCTTATCATTCCAAGTACAACAACAATGAACAAAAATAGAGTAACAGTTCCCAACACTAACTACATTAACTAGCCTAAATTACAAATAATTTTCTTAGAAACTTGGCTTAGTCCATCAACAAGAGCAAGGAACACAACAAAGCCATATGATTAAGGCTGCCAGTAGAACAACAAAAACTACCGTGTTCCTCCATTTTTGTGCTCGATATCTTTCTTGATCAAATGCCTTCACTCTCTTGAACAAACCCCATATAACTCTATTCGCTTGCTCATGAAACTCATCCTCAAACCATCTAAAATATTTATATCCCCCATTCTCCTTCAAAAAGAAAAAATGAACTAATATAAATCAATGGCAAATAAAATCGTATAAAATAATTTTTTGTGGAATACACTTACTTTGTCAATTTTGCATATAAAGTACCTTCTTCCTGGGTTAAAGCACTCCATGAAATTTTCAGTTCACACGGATAACCACATCGACACTAGTCAACCCTTTTGGTGTTTTAGGACATTATTCAAACACAAATTAAAAGAAGTAGAAGGAAAGATTATGTCAAAAATTCGACTAAGAAGGATGGAATTCTTTCAAATTGAAAAAAAAAGCTCCGAATTTCACTTCTTGATGAAGAATTTAGCTTAGTTGAATGGGAGAGAAATTAGGACATGTAAGCACGTGATTTTTACCTTACCCGAAATACTTCCATAAAAAAATCATTAAATAAGTTTTAAGTATTAGTCATGTTAGAATTTTATTAGGTTGTTTAATTATTCAATTATTAATAATTAATTAACGCAAAATACTAAAAATCATCATCATGCATTGCCTTTAGGATTTAGGTGACATTTTAGAGTTAAGTTAGTAATTAATCATTTTGAAAAATCGAAAATCACAAAAATGGTTCATTTACATTTTTTTTAGTTTCTAATCTTTAATTAGTAAATTAGAGGATTATTGTAATTTTTGTAAATAATTAATTCATGAAATATTCAAAATGTCACACATTGTGTTTAGGAGTTAGTTTTACATTTTTAAATGAAATTGATAATTGTTGATCTTTTTAAATTTGAGAAAAATCATAAAATGACCCACTTTACATTTTCCTCAATTTAATCGTTAAGTCAAGGGTTACTTTAATTTTTATAAATAGGTAATTAGATTAATCTTGCGTGGAAGTGAATTAGAATTTTTATAACTAATTAGTTTAATCACAAAATTAAGAGAGGAATTAAAAATAGTTAATACAATTGAAGGTAAATAAATAGAGGAATTCGAAATTGGGCCAATGGCCAATCCTTTAAAGAATTTTGAATTAGCCCAAGTCAGAAATCCCCAAGCCCAAAACCGGTCAGCCCAAATCCTTTTGTTCTTACCCGATCTGGACCGTTGATCACAATGAGATCAACGGTCCAGAATCATCCTACACTAAATATAAAAACATCATAAACTAAAACCCTAACCTAACCTCTTCCTAACCCACCGCCGAACCCTACTCTGCCCAGCCCCCCGCCGGTACACCACTGTCTCCGCCGATTCACGACCAAAATCGTCCAAAACTCGGGCGAGTTGAAACCCTAACTCGTCCGTGGTCCCCTCCCTCCTCCTCACGTACTTTAGCCCTAACAAACCCCTTACAAAAGCTTACACTCGAGGGTTTTGGCGTATTTGGGACCACTCTCGGAACGAATGGGGGCCGTGGATTGATTATTAATCAATCCTCGCCTTCCATTTGTCCCGATTCGGTTTTGAAAAGAGAAGATTTGGAGGGTTCTCGGACAGAGGTGAGGTTTGGTATTTTTCCTTTTTGTTTTTTTTTTTTGGTTTATTTTTCGGGTTTCTTGGGGGAAAAGGGTTTTTGGGGAGGTCCTATATATAGTTGGAATTTTGTTTACAAAAGGGGGTGAAAAAATTTTTCAGAAGGAAAAAATCTGTTTAAGGTCGAAAAATTTGAAAGAAGAAAAGAAAAGAGGGAGGTTTTTCCGGCGAGGTCTAGTTTATTTCCACAGTAAAGAGAGGCGGCTTTGTGAGAAACTAAAAGAAAAAATAGTAAAAAAGAAAGAAAGAAGGAAACAAAGAGAAACAGAGAGGTCGTTTACAGAGTGAAAAACAGAGGAGTCAAAAACCAAAAACAAAGACTTCTTCTCTGCCTCTGAGATTTGGTATATGAAATAACAAATCGCCCACTAATCACGGATAAGCTTGCTGAATTTCTGAGCTGCTGTTTGCCCATTTGCTGCGTTTTCATTAGGATTTGTTTGGTCTACTTTATAGGTACGCTCGAACGCTTTTGTATTTATAAGTCATATCTCAAACAATGTGCTATAGATGTTTTACAGTTCTTCGACTAGCTCGATAGATATTGAGTTGAATTTAGTTGATTATCCTCTGTCTGTTTCTGTTTTAATTTGTTCTTCTTTGGTTAATGACTAGTTCGATACTATTGGACGATGTTCATTGCGCGACTTATCATTCATTACTGATATTACGCATTATAAGCTGATAGATCTTTGGATTCATATAGGATACATAGCTGTTATCATATAACTGTTAATACTACATGTTCTGATTTTTCCTCGAGATCTCGTATTTATTCTGTCCAGCTTTATTCATTCAGGACTCAGAATCGTCTATGCTTATACTCATGATTAAGGCCATATGCATACTGTTTGTAGCAGATTAATATCGCTGGTACCTCAAAAATGTTGTTTTATTTCAAAGGTTGTACATAAACTGTGAACAGTTTCATTCGTAACTACTGTTATGCATCATATTAGAATCTTGATACCTCCACAGTGTTAAGATACTGCTTGTGTACTACTGCAGACGTTAATGCAATATAGGCTTTTAAATTGTAATATAATTTGATAACACTACATTCAATATAAACCGGATATCGGTCATTTTGTTCTGTTCTACTAGTTTGGTGGTGTTAGAACGATGTCCCTAAGGGGGCAGATTTCTCTGCAAGATACATTTGTGAGTTCGTGGGTCATATTCGTAATTACGCCATCTAATTGGTTTATGGTTACTGTAGAGATTAGTTCATTTAAGCATACTTTGGAGTAATGTTGCATCCTTATAAAACCAACGACTGTATTCATAAACATTAAAGGAAGTTAATGCTTATAGATAAATTTGTTATCCGGTGGTTTTAGATTGGTACTTTGTTTGATGGTTGTAATATGGAAAAAGTCTCACGGGCATAAAGTTCCAATTTTAAATTGTGAAGTTCAATGTGAATTGTGTTTGATTAATTTTTGTAGAAGATGTTGTTTAGGTAAATTTCATGGTTATATTTTGTGTTGGTCAAGTTATTATAGAAACATGATGTCAAAATTTTTTTTTCAAGTTATCGGCAGTATTTGTAATCAACCATACTTACGCTTAGTGTGCATTTTATGGTTATATTTGCAAATGAGTTCTTATCGAATAGTTGTTATCGTGTTAAAATCCCTTCATCAGACATCAATTGGTTACATTATTTTGGCAATGACATTTAGTTAATTTAGGATAACAGAGGTATGCCATATAATTAGCAACAATCACCCATGGCCCTCTTAATTAATTAAGGTGTAATATCGATGTAAACAAACCTTAAATGCTTTAAACTTTGGTAGTTTGGTTCTAGGCAATTAAAAGAAATTGTGTTGCCACTATGGGTACGGTTTTCGTGACATAGTGACAACGCTAATTTCGGGGGTGCCTTTTAGGTGACCCGATTCAAATAATTTTAAATAGTAAAAGCTTTAAAATTAATTTGAGGTGTGCTATACCAAATAAATTTACAAATGTATGGCCCTCATTAATTAAATACTTAGAAAATCGAGGCGCGCTATTTAGCAAATTTCATGGCCCTCGAAGAATTCAAAACACGTAGTTGCTTTAGGCGCGCTATTTTAATAATTTGATTTCCCAAATTCGGGTGCGCATTTATGTGACCCAAATCAAAAATCCCGGTGTTAATTAAAAGGTGTTACAAATTACGGGTGCATTTATGTAACGCAATTTGTGACATATTTTGATTAACATCGCAATTCTCCGATAATTTAAAAGCAAAAAAGTAGAATAAAGTAAAATGCACTATAGGCTAATAATAGGTATTAAAATCAGATAATAAGCCGATTATAACAATTGAGCGACCGTGCTACAACCACGGAATCCGAGGGTGCCTAACACCTTCCCTCGGATTAACAGAATTCCTTACTTAGAATTTCTGGTTCGCAGACTTCAAAAAGAAAGTCGAAATTTGCCTCGATCTGGGATAAATATAAATCGGTGACTTGGAACACCAATTAAAATATTCCAAGTGGCGACTCTAAAAATTAAATAAATAATTCCAGTTCGAATAATGTCACTTTAATTGGAAAAACTCTTTTAATATATTTCCTTTCCGGGAATGTAGTAAAAAAGAGGTGTGACAGCTCTGGAGACTCTGCTGGGGAATAAAAAGAAAAGAAATAAAACCCAGAACCTCTGGTTCAGGGTTTAAGAATTCGAGCTTAGAATAATTGTTAATTTTTTGGTTTTTTATCTGAGTTTATTATTTGTTGAGCCTAATGTGCTAAGTGCCATTTTTACAGCTTTCATATTATTTGAACTGTTTATAAACTGTTCCGAACCCTTCTCTTCTCATCTTCAGGGAGATGCACGCTGGTCGTGACTTCCCATTCTGTTAGTATCTTACCTGAAATAAGAAAGAGGCCGTACAAGTTACAAAGCCGGGTGGCCTTTTGGTGCCCTGTACGTAGCCCTCTCCTCGGCTCGAGTTGTCCGCTCGGGTTCACCAGTCTAGACCAGTACCCAGGTTTAACTTAGAATAACATGACCTCATGCCGGATCCCTAGTAGGAACGTTATTTTTGCATCATATGCATTTGACTTAGGGGACTCAACACAGGGGTTGGGTCCGTCTAGGACAGGTGACCTTGAATCTAAAGACCATCCAGATGCATTAATTTACGTGCTACCTGTGCATTCTTCATCTCGGTTTTTGCATGTCGACCGGTAGAATAAAATTGGATAAAATATAAAATAAAAATAAATCGAGAGTTGTATATTTTCAAAACCTGGGGTCTAAAATAAGGCGAAATGCTGCCGAATTTTTTAGGAACCAAAATATCTTTTGCCTTCACTTCTAAAAAATGCAAAAAAAATAAAATATAATAAGTTCTTTTTCTAAAAATAAAATAAAATATATATATATATATATATATATATGTATATATATGCACATAAAAATTCGAAAAACAAATAATAATATTTTTCTCATGTCAAGTATTTTTATTATTAAAAAAAAAAATTTTTTTTTAGGTCGTCGTTTTTGCATAAATAGCCGAATGCCTCCAAAAAGGCGCCGGAAGGCTTTTCCACAAAAGTGACCACCTATTGTTAAATTTCTGACTATTTAGCAAACACAGCCCTATAATCTTCTCAGTCGAAGTGCCGGAGGGCCGTATTTGCAACAATAGCCGTTTAATTGAAAATGTAAATAAATAAATAAATTTTCTTTTACTGATGTTTTTTTTTTTTTTTATTTTAAATGTGCAGAACGAGCACGATTTCAAAAAAAAAAATAGAAATGGTAAACAAGATCCCACTGGAGCTGCGTATGTGGTGGAACGACTTAGACAAGTCGGGACAGGACATAGTAAGACGCCATCTGGGCGGCCTGCCGGATCTGTTAATGTTTAGGCCTAGGGGATACATTGTGAGGGCCCTAATCACTTTTTGGGACCCGGCCCACAATGTCTTTCACTTCTCGGACTTTGAACTGACACCGACTTTGGAAGAGATAACCGGGTATATCGGGAAGAACCAAACCCCACTTAGGCACTGATNGAAAATTCATATTGCCGTTATATTTCGGGAATTAACGATCGCATTTGTAAGCAAGATAATTAGTTGATTTATGGTTGCTGCAGTGTAAATGTATTGGGCCACAGGAATTGTTGACTGTGAAGTCACTGGTAGTATGTGTAGACCATTGGAATTTGTTTCAAAATGTGGCTATTTATTAAAGATTCGTGCTGAAATGAGGCTATTTATTCCATTGTACTACATTGATTTTGCAGTAATATTCGTTAATGCAAGAAATTCATCATCTGTCTGCCATTAAACAGTCGTTGTTTGTCCTAGTGAAATGTTTGTTTACTTTGTAATTCAAAGGAGGCCATTTTTGAAAAAGTTAGTGTTAAAGCTCAAAATGGATTTCTTCCACAAAACCCAGGGCTGTAGTTACGAATAGAATCACATTAGGGTAAAGTGTATTGTGCCTAATTCATTGTCTACGGACATATAGTACTAATAAAAGTTTTAAATTAGTAGGGGTGTGCCATATAGTTAATAACGATCCCTAATGGCCCTCTAATTAATTAGATATAAGATAAATAAGCTTTCAATGTTGCGAACTTAGGAAGTTAAATTAAACACGATTAATTACATTATCGCTATGGGTACGGTTTCCGTGACATAGTGACGATGCCAACCTTCGGGAGTGCCTTTTGGGTGGCCCGATTTAAACAATCTTGAATAATTAAATTAATTTGAGGTGTGCCATATCAAAATAAATATACAAACATATGGCCTTCATTAATTAAACATTTAGAAAAACTGAGGCGTCCCATTTAGCAAATTCCATGGCCCTCGACAAAATAAAAACGCGTAATTTGCTTTAGGCGCATTAGGCTATTAATTTAATTTCCTAAATTCAGGTGCGCATTTATGTGACCTAAATCCAAAATCCCGGTGTTTAATTAAAAGGTGTTACAAATTACGGGTGCATTTATGTGACGTAATTCGTGACATATTTTGATTAACATCGCAATTCTTCAAATAATTTAAAAGCAGAAAAGCGAAATAAAGTAAAATGCACTATAGGCTAATAATAGGTATTAAATCAGATAATAAAGCCGATTATAACAATTAAGCGACCGCGCTAGAACCACGGAATCCGAGGGTGCCTAACACCTTCCCTCGGGTTAACAGAATTCCTTACTTAGAATTTCTGGTTCGCAGACTTCAAAAAAAATGAAAGTCGAAATCTTCCTCGATCTGAGATAAAATAAATCGGTGACTTGGAACACCAATTAAAATATTCCAAGTGGCGACTCTAAAAAATAAATTAAAATAATCTCATTTCGAATAATGTCACTTTAATTGAAAAAACTCTTTTTATATATTCCTCCCCGAGGGATGTACGAAAAGAGGTGTGACAGCTCTGGCGACTCTGCTGGGGATATAATAAAAAATAAAACCCAGAACCTCTGGTTCAGGGTTTAAGAATTCGAGCTTAGAATAATTGTTATTTTTTCGGCTTTTATCTGATTTTATTACATGTTGAGCCTAATGTGCTAAATGTCGCTTTTACCGCTTTGATATTTGAACTGTATATAAAAACTGCTCCGAACCCTTCTCTTCTCATCTTCGGGACGTGCACGCTGGCCGTGACGTCCCATTCTGTTAGTGTCTTACCTAATTAAGAAAGAGGCCGGACAAGTTATAAAGCCGGGTGGCCTTTTGGTGCCCTGTACGTAGCCCCCTCCTCGGCTCGAGTTGTCCGCTCGGGTACACAGTCTAGGACAAATACCAAGGTTTTGACTTAGAATAACATGACCTCATACCGGATCCCGAGTAGGAACGTTATTTGTGCATCATGTGCATTTGACCTAGGGGACTCAACACAGGGTTGGGTCCGTCTAGGACAGGTGACCTTGAATCTAAAGACCATCCTGATGCATTAATTTATGTGCTACCTGTGCACTTTTCATCTCGATTTTTGCATGTCGACCGGTAGAATAAAATTGGATAATATATAAAATAAAAAAAAATCGAGAGCTGTATATAAAACCTGGGGTCTAAAATAAGGCGAAATGCTGCCGAAATTTTTTTTAAACCAAAATATCTTCAAAAAAATATATATAATAAGTTCTTTTTTTTTAAAAAAAATAATAAATAATAAAATATATGTATGTATATATATATGCACATAAAAATTCGAAAAAAAAGTAATAATATTTTTCTCGCGTCAAGTATTTTTTTTATTATTAAAAAAAAAAAAAAATTCCAAGTGCTTAGGTCGTCATTTTTGCATAAATAGCCGAATGCCTCCCAAAGGGTGCCGGAAGGCTTTTTCACAAAAATGACCACCTATTGTTAAATTTTTGGCTATTTAGCAAACACAGCCCTATAATCTTCTCATTCGAAGTGCTGGAGGGCCGTATTTGCAACAATAGCCGTTTGACTGAAAATGTGAATAAATAAATAAATCTCCTTTTACTGATGTTTTTTTATTTTAAATGTGCAGAACGAGCACGATTTCAAAAAAAAAATGGAAATAGTAAACAAGATCCCACTGGAGCTGCGTATGTGGTGGAACGACTTAGACAAGTCGGGACAGGACACAGTAAGACGCCACCTGGGCGGCCTGCCGGATCTGTTAATGTTTAGGCCTAGGGGAGACATTGTAAGGGCCCTAATCACTTTTTGGGACCCGGCCCACAATGTCTTTCACTTCTCGGACTTTGAACTGACACCGACTTTGGAAGAGATAACCGGGTATATCGGGAAGAACCAAACCCCACTTAGGCACGGATACTTGATCGCCCCGAGAGCGATTACTCCCCACAAATTTTTGGACATAATGAAAATAAGTCGGGGGATCCAAAACCCGGACTTGGCAAATGGTTATGCTACCCTGCAATTTATTTACCGACGTTATGGTCATGTAGGGGGTTTTAATGACCCGGATAGCAAAACTTGTAGCCGAGGAAACCGTGCTAAGTGGGAGGAACACAAGTGCTTTGCCTTTATGGTGGCATTTCTGGGCCTTATAATATTCCCCAGAAAGGATGGGCATATCGACACCCGGATAGTTGGGGTGGTTAATACACTAATCACTCAGGCAAAGAGTGTCCTCGCCTCCATGATTATTTCTGATATCTTCCGAGCCCTCACAGCTTGTAAGGCGGGAGAAATTTTTTTCGAAGGATGCAGCCTGCTACTGCAAATGTGGATGATCGAACACTTATGCCAGCGGCCAGAATATATAAGGTATACGTCGGCAGAGAAAAGCTACATAGCTGAGTTTCAAGCCAGAGTTGGACATATTAGCATGCCTGAAGGGGTCAATGAATGGACAGCCCGACTCCGTGCTGTCACGGCAGAACAAGTAGAATGGACTCTCAGTTGTACCATAATCGAGGAAGTTCTTTACATGTCCGCTGCTGAACAATACTTTCTTCTGATGGGTCTCCAAAGTATCCAACCATACGTGCCATGCCAGGTTCTAAGAAAAATGGGAAGATGTCAGACAGTGCCGGAAGACGAGGATTTCAGTCACCATACAGTAGAAATTTGCGCCAATGGGCAATTCCCAGAAAATGTGGTTAGAAAAATTTGGAATGAATGTCAGTACTTGCCTACAAATACCCGTGTCCGAAACCTGTCGCGGGGCGAAGTCGTTCCTGAGTATGCTATATGGTATAAAGAAGAATCCGAGCTTGAACGACCGGCCAAAAGGCCCCACCTCCAAACATTTGCTGAAGAGTCCCAAGCACAATGGGACTGGTTGGCCAAGGAAAATGAGTATCGGGCTACCATAAGCAGGCTGGAAAAACAAGTCTGAGATCTCCAATTTGAAAAAGAGGTCCAAGCTGCAGCCGATGAAGGGGATAAGAAAGAACTAGCCCAGAAAAATGAAGCCCTCAAAAGCCAAATACAACAGATGAAAATAGCCGCCAGAAATCAAGAAAGAAGTCCCGCAGATGCAAAACTCATCAGTGGCTTAAGGAAAAGGGTATTGGAATGTCAAGACGGTCTGGAAAGATCCGAGGCAGAACATGAAAATCTCAGAAAGCGGTTGGCGGAAAACTCTTAAGGACGGGCGCAGTTCGTCCGACACATGAAAAAGAAATATGAGGGAACGATCGCTGGGTTGAATAGCAAAGTGACAGGTATGAAAAAAGAGGCTGAAAAGCAAGCACGAAACTTTAAGGCAGACCGGGAACATTGTTACGATCTGATGGCACAAATGGAACAAGACCTGCGACAAGTACAGAATCAGAGCCGTCATGACCTCCAAGTACTGAAGGCCCGGGACCAGCAAATAGGGCGGCTACTACAGGAGAAGGGAATCATTAGAGAGAGAGTGAGAGCAATCGCCGAGTATGTGGTTGCAAAATGCTGGGATTGCGAAGACATGACTCAGGCTACATTCCTCGCCGCAGTGATGACCTATGTTCGCCACATCATGAATGACTTAGAGCAGCTCCAGGGAGATCTGGCACAAAGGCCTGTGGCAAGACCGAATGATGTCCCACAGGCCCAGGAATTTGAATCTTTATTGTATTCTTGAAATTTTGTAAATTGTATTCTTCTGTTTCTTTTTAAGAGTTGTATCAAGTCTGTTGCAGCACATGTTCAAAGTTCGAGTCTGTAATAGATTTTCTTTACTT
>MCJB01001197.1:0-11444 GCA_002018475.1 Nicotiana obtusifolia | reverse complement strand
AATAGATTTTCTTTACTTAATGAAATCGGAAGTTTACCGCCTTTATCTATTTATTCTTCTTATGCCTACTCAGAGTCATGTTATTTCAAAAAAAAAAAAACACAAGTAAAAGCCGGAATGAAACATGCAACCGTTATGAATCATATAGAAACACATTTAATTGCCTAGGTGCATCACACCCAACATGTGATTACCTATTTGTTACTTGTTTCAAACTAATCGATTTGCTGTTGAGTATAGGTTTCTGGTGATTGGTTTTGTGGTAATCTGGCGCATCATCCTTACTTCACAAGATCAAAGGGAAGCGTTGAAATGACGTCAGAATTGACCTTGCCCACAATTCCTCTCTCGGAGGAAAATCCAATGTCTAGCATAATAGCTCCAGAATCGGCCGCCGCCGAGGAGAACAGATTGTTGCGTCTCCGCATGATGGAAATGTGGGACGCGTGGACAAACGGGAAAGAGCCACCAAGCGCCATTCCTGGATTTCCGGAGCTCTTTCCTAGAGCTGGTGGGGCCACTAGTATCCCCATAAGTTATCCAATGGGATACCTCACTATTACCGCCAACTTTGTGGGCACTCCATCAGAAGAACACCCTCACACTTCAAATGTTGGCTTGGCATCAAACATATTCACCGTGCCACCCTGCGCTGCCACAACACAGCCCGCATTGCCCCGACCCAATTTCAATCCGTCATCATTTGCATATCAGGCACAGCCATCCCCGGTTGAATTGACTCAGTTTCCTACCGTGGCTTACACCCAAGTGCCCAAATATGAGTTTGCCCCGGGGCAAGAGATGAACACCAAGACTCTCGAGCAAGAAGAAATAGCAAGAAAAATGAGGAGTCTCGAACAAAGCTTGAAAAACATGCAGGGTCTGAGTGGACAAAAAAGTGTTTCATATGAGGACTTGTGCATGTTCCCTAATGTACATCTTCCAGTGGGTTTCAAAACCCCCAAATTTGAGAAATATGATGGGCACGGGGATCCTATTGCTCATCTCAAAAGATTTTGCAATCAGTTACGAGGAGCGGGCGGAAAAGAAGAGCTTCTCATAGCTTATTTTGGGGAAAGCTTAGTCGGTATCGCTTCCGAGTGGTACATAGATCAGGAAATATCCCGTTGGCATACTTGGGATGATTTGGCAAGAGATTTCGTCCGGCAATTCCAGTACAATATTGATATTGCCCCGGATCAAAATTCTTTAACAAACTTAAAGAAGAAATCCACCGAAAGTTTCAGGGAGTATGCAATCAAATGGCGCGAGCAAGCGTCAGGGGTAAAGCCTCCGATGGATGAGGCTGAGATGGTGATGGTTTTCTTACAGGCACAGGAAGCCGATTACTATCAAAACATGATGTCAGCAATGGGGAAGCCATTTGCTGAAGCCATAAAAATTGGCGAGATGGTGAAAAACGGACTGAAAACAGGACGGATCCTCAGCCAATCTGCGATCAGAGCCACCTCCCAAGCCATTCAAGGCGGGTCTGGAGGTTTAGCCAGCAGGAAGAAAAAAGAGGAATCGTCGATGGCTACCTCGGGTATGAGAAGACCTCGGCTACCTAGGCCGCTTTTCTCTGAGAGGGCTCCACAACACTATTATCCTCACCAGGATGTAACTTACGCCCATCCACCGTATGCGATAATGAATGCTCAACCATACGGTAGACCCCATCAACAATTCAACCAAAATAGAGTACCACCTCCCAGAAATCAAGCTCAATACCACACCCACTATAATCCTCGCCCTCCACAAAATAATTCCCACACCCGAGAACCTTCCAGGAAAACTTTCACACCCATCGGGGAATCCTATTCAAGCCTTTTTCCAAAATTGGTCCAGTTGGGTCTACTTCAGCCTGTTCCCCAAAATAGACAAAATCCGGAGTCACTTTCCTATCAGAGGGGTACCCCATGTGCCTATCATTCTGGGGCTGAGGGGCATGACACAGAGAGTTACTGGACATTAAAAAGAGCGGTAGAGGATTTGATCGAACAGAAGAAAATAGTGTTAAGGGACGAGGACGCTCCAAATATGACAAACAATCCACTGCCAGCTCACAACAATGGGCCAATCATTGGGATGATCTGTGAGGACAAAGAATTCAACCCTGACCTGAAGGCTATCATTGCCATAGCTCACAAAGAGGAAAAGCCAAAAGCTATTTCGAGAAAGGATAACACTGAAAAGAGAGACCAGAACATTCCTTCAAAAATGGAGGAGAAGTCTGGAGTCGAAAACAAGTCGTCCAAAAATGCCGTTCTCTACCTTCCTCGGGGACAGAGGAAAGAGCAGAAACCATTAAGCCCTCCTAAGAGGTTTCAAATAAATAAGCAGGTGACTCAGATATATGTACCTAAAGGAGCCTATGTGGTTCGGGGACCGGTATGTCCACTTAGGCTGAACGAGCCTGTGGTTATCGGTCGCGCGCCACAAAAGCCCATGACGGACCCCAAGGCCGTACCTTGGAATTATGTTAACACATTGGTCACATACAAAGGCAAAGAGATCTTAAATGAAAACCAGGAGGACAAAATGTTTGAGAAATACCTTGATGTCAAGGAAATAAACAACATTGCTAAAAAACGCTTCCCGCCTAAAAAAACAGTGAGTCCTAAAGAGGCAGAAGCAGTTTTTCAGAAAATGAGAACGGCAGATTACGAAACAATTGATCAACTCAGACAATCCCCGGATCAGGTCTCTTTGTTATCGCTTTTGATGAGTTCAGACGAACATCAGAGGGTTTTGCTCAAAACCCTCAATGAAGCCTACGTCCCCGCTGGGACAACAACAGAACAATTACAAAGAATGGCTGAGAATTTTTTCCTAAACCGCCAAGTTTCCTTTGGGAACAATGATTTGCCTTCGGAAGGAGCCGCTCACAACAAAGCCCTTCATTTAACTGTCAAATGCGAAGGGTATTATGTGAAGAGGGTGATGATAGATGGAGGTTCCGGGGTAGATATTTGCCCCCTTTCAACTCTACAACGCATGGAGATATGCACCAAGAAGATTAGACACAATGATGTATGTGTGCGTGCATTTGATGGTATGAAAAGAGATACTATTGGGGAGATTGACCTCACTCTGACAATTGGACCAGTCAATTTCGAGGTAACCTTCCAAGTTATAGATATGGATACATCTTATAACTTTCTCTTGGGACGTCCATGGATCCATGCGGCCGGGGCAGTTCCTTCCACTCTTCACCAAATGGTCAAGTTTGAACATGAGGACCAAGAAATCGTGATCCATGGGGAAGACGAACAATCAATCTATCGCGATCCTTCGGTCCCGTGTCTCGAAGCAAAAGAGGGAAGTGAATACATCGTTTACCAAGCTTTCGAAGTTGTGGTTGCGGATCGATATGAAGAAGGAAGCCCTTGCCCATAGCCTTTTCTATCAAACGCATCGATGATGGTAGCTAAGATAATGATTAGGCATGGCTACCAACCAGGCAAAGGGCTCGGGAAGTCATTGCAAGGAACAGCCAACCCATCACCTTGACTACTAGCCAGGGATTTTTCGGACTCGGTTTCCAGCCCACACCAGCTGACTTCAAATGGGCGAAAAAGCGGAAAAATGATGGTTGGCGTTGACCAAGCCAATCTTGCCTCTGTATAAAACTTTCGTCAAGCCTAAATACAGAGATGAAGAGGAAGAGGAAGCCTTTACAGCCGAAGAGATCGAGGAAATTTGTGGGGCAATGAAGCAAATGCTGTATGAAACCCACATGGTCCAAGAAGGGGAAGGCTCAAGCACCGCTGAGGTGCTGTACATGGGACCCAATGCCAAACTGCAAAATTGGCGGGCTACGCCCTTCCCGACCAGGCGGGAGTCCCGGTAGATCTGTCTTGACATTTTTCTGGCATCACGAGTTATTTCAGGGTGTAACTCGGATGTTTTCTTTTGTTTCTTGTCTTTTAAAAATTCTAAATGTAAACCCTGTTATCTTCAAAATTCAATGAAATGAAAATTCATATTTTTGTCAATCATCCCTTTCTGATTGTGTTGTTTTACTTTCTTCTTTTCAGTTCTAATAATGCGGCTTTAAGTAACATGACATGCTTGCGGACTTCATGCCCAGATCCAAACACGCTGTCTGATTGTGATGTAATGAACCAAGAATTGGAATATAACGAAGAAGAGGCTTTTAATGAAATTAATCGAGAATTGGAAAAATTCGAGAATAAGCCTAAGCCCAATCTAAATGATACCGAGTCGGTTAATTTGGGAAGTGCCGAAGAAACCCGGGAAACTAAGATAAGCATTCACACGGATGAAAAAACTCGAGATGCATTAATCCAACTCCTGTTTGAATTCAAAGATGTGTTTGCTTGGTCATATGATGACATGCCAGGGCTCAGTGTTGACATGGTAGTCCATAAATTGCCTACATACCCTAATTGCCCCCCTGTTCAGCAAAAGCAAAGAAAATTCAAAACTGATATCAGTGATAAGATCAAAGAAGAGATCACAAAACAGCTGAAGGCAGGAGTAATCCGGGTAGTTCAATAAACCACGTGGCTGGCCAATGTAGTCCCAGTACCAAAGAAAGATGAGAAAACCCGAGTATGTGTGGACTACAGAGATCTAAATAAAGCAAGCCCCAAAGATAACTTCCCTCTGCCAAACATCCATATTTTGGTTGATAACTGTGCCAAACATGAAATGCAATCTTTTGTGGATTGCTATGCTGGATATCATCAGGTGTTGATGGACCTAGAAGATGCCGAAAAGACAGCATTCACCACGCCTTGGGGAACATACTGTTATAGGGTCATGCCATTTGGATTGAAAAATGCCGGGGCAACATACATGAGGGCCATGACTGCCATTTTCCATGATATGATGCATCGGGAAATAGAAGTGTATGTGGATGATGTGATCATCAAGTCCAAAACCAAGGATGATCATGTCCGGGATCTAAGGAAGTTCTTTGAGAGGCTGCGAAAATATGATTTGAAGCTAAATCCAGCCAAGTGTGCATTTGGAGTCCCATCTGGCAAGCTCCTGGGTTTCATTGTCAGTCGAAGGGGCATTGAACTAGATCCAACCAAGATAAAATCTATTCGGGATCTACCTCCTCCCAAAACCAAGAAGGATGTCATGAGTCTTTTGGGGAGATTGAATTATATCAGCCGGTTCATCGCTCAACTGACCTCTACATGTGAGCCCATATTCCGGTTGTTAAAGAAGGATGCATCCGTCAAATGGACGGATGAATGCCAAGAAGCTTTCGACAAAATCAAAGCATATTTGTCAAATCCACCAGTGTTAGTCCCACCTGAACCAGGGAGACCTCTGTTCTTGTACTTGACGGTCCTAGAAAATTCTTTCGGGTGTGTCTTGGGGCAACACGACGTGACTGGAAAGAAAGAACAAGCTATTTACTACCTGAGTAAGAAGTTCACCAGTTACGAAGCCAAGTACACTTTGTTGTGCTTTAACTTGGGTTGCTCAGAAATTAAGGCATTACTTGCAAGCATACACCACTTATCTGATAACCAGGTTGGATCCTTTAAAGTACATATTTCAGAAGCCGATGCCCACTGGGAGACTGGCAAAGTGGCAGATCCTGCTCACAGAATTCGACATCGTCTATGTCAATCGCACAGCGATGAAAGCCCAGGCATTAGCCGACCATCTGGCCGAAAATCCTGTTGATGAAGAATATCAACCTTTGAATACTTACTTCCTGGACGAGGAAGTAAATTCAGTTGAGTTAATACCTGAAGACACCAATACTTGGAAGATGTTCTTCGATGGAGCAGTGAATGCAAAAGGTATTGGGATTGGGGCAATTCTGATCTCGCCTGACGGTCAACATTATCCGGCTACGGCCAGGCTTCGATTTTTCTGCACAAACAACACGGCTGAATATGAAGCTTGTATTATGGGTATGAATATGGCAATCGCCCAGGACGTTGAACATCTATTGATCATGGGAGATTCGGATTTGATTATTCGACAAGCTCAAGGAGAATGGGAAACCCGAGACATCAAGCTTATTCCATATAAACAACACGTGGAAGATCTGAGCAAACGATTCGAATCAATAGAGTTCAGGTATATCCCGCGTTGTCATAATGAACTAGCTGATGCATTGGCTACTTTGGCTTCAATGTTGCCATATCTAGGCAACGCCCTCATTGATCCTCTGGAGATCCAAATCCGCGAAAGGCATGGTTATTTTAACATGGTTGAAACAGAAACAAATGTTCAACCTTGATATCATGACATCAAGAGGTTTCTGAAAACCAAAGAATATCCGGATCAAGCGAGTGGGGACCAAAAGAGAACTATCAGACGACAGGCGAGTGGTTTCTTTCTAAGTGGTGATATCTTGTACAAGAGAACCCCAGACCTCAATCTTTTAAGATGCGTCGACGTTGAGGAAGCTAGAAAAATCATGCAAGAAGTGCATGCTGGAGTTTGTGGACCCCACATGAACGGTTTTGTTTTGGCCAAGAAAATCATTCGGGCAGGATATTACTGGATGACCATGGAAAAGGATTGCTTCGGTTTTGTACGGAAATGTCATCAGTGTCAGGTGCACGGTGATTCGATTCATGCACCCCCTACAGAATTACATCCCATGTCGTCACCTTGGCCATTTGTTGCCTGGGGCATGGATGTCATTGGACCGATCGAGCCGAAAGCCTCGAACGGCCACAGATTCATATTGGTTGCCATTGATTACTTCACAAAATGGGTTGAAGCTATCACTCTCAAATCTATGACCAAGAAAGCGGTAGTGGATTTCGTGCATTCCAATCTCATATGCCGTTTCGGCATCCCTGCAACCATCATCACAGATAATGCTGCAAATTTGAATAGTCATTTGATGAGTGAAATATGCGAAAAATTCAAAATTACGCATAAAAACTCCACTCCCTATCGGCCCAAAGCAAATGGTGCCGTAGAAGCAGCAAATAAAAATATCAAGAAAATTCTGAGAAAAATGATCCAAAGTTCCAGACAATGGCATGAAACGTTGCCATTCGCTTTGTTGGGATATCGCACCACCGTGCGCACATCAGTTGGGGCAACTCCGTATCTGTTGGTCTACGGCACCGAAGCTGTGATATCGGCAGAAGTAGAAATCCCTTCCCTGCGGATCATTGTCGAAGCAGAAATTGAGGATAGTGAATAGGTCAAAACCCGTTTGGAACAGTTAACTCTGATCGATGAAAAGCGGATGGCCGCAGTTTGCCATGGGCAAATATATCAACAGAGAATGGCTCGTGCTTATAACAAGAAGGTACGACCCAGAAAGTTCGAAGTAGGGCAATTGGTCTTAAGACGAATCCTTCCCCATCATCAAGAAGCCAAAAGGAAATTCGCTCCGAATTGGAAAGGCCCATATATCATCAGAAAGATATTGCCAAGGGGAGCGTTGTATTTGGGAGACATTGAGGGAAATGATCCTGAAACAGCAGTGAATGCAGATGCAGTAAAAAGGTACTATGCGTAACCTTTCTGTTTGAGATGACGAAGGCCTTCATTCTTGCTACCCAAACACTCCATATTTGCTAACCCTTTGAACCGGTTATCCTTCTTTGATCACCCTCTTTGGAACTCGAAAAGCTATCACCGAAAAGTTTGGTTGAAAAAGAAAAGAAAAGAAAAGAAAAAGAAAAAGAAAAAAAAAGAAAAAGAAAAGAAAAGAAAAGAAAACAAAACAAAACAAAAATCCAAAACCAACGTAGCCTGAACTACGTCTGACTTGATTCCAAAAGGATACGTAGGCAGCCTCTCCCTGAGGTTCAGTCACACCAAAATAAAAATCCAATTTCCCCCAAAAGTAAAACTGGGGCCGATGTTATAACAATTCGGTGGTGTCCGCCTGAAATGTTCCAAAGTTGTAATTCAATCAACACCCTCTTTTACCAAATCCCGTTCAAGTCCTTCCGATCAATCGGTGAAAGGTTTCAAAATTTGAAAATGCATTCAAAATGAGAGGAATTAAATGAGAGAGTCTTATTGGTGAAAACCCGCACGGGCACCGTAAGGCGACGTGAGCAGAGAAATTAAAAATGAGAGAGTCTTGTCTGTGAAAACTCGCAAAGAGCACTACAAGGCGACGGTGAGAAGAGAAATGAGAGAGGTCAACTGGCGAAAACCTGCAAAGGGCGCCATTGATCGAAAAGTAAGAATCCTCGCCCTTACTGGAAGTGAAAGAGTCCTGGCAAGGTTTCTCGGTTTTTAGAATATGGTTGTGATGGGTTCATGAGGAATTGGATAGTTGCGCAGATCAGGCATCCAGTCCAAGAAGCATGTCATGTCTATGTAAAGTTTGCATGCACCCCAAATAAGTCCTTCTCTTTCCCCGAAAGGGACACTTTCTTAAATTCATTCTCTCATCTTTTGCTTACTTTTCTTTGAATCCCTTTTGGTCTAATTCTGCTTCCGAAAACTAATATAAAGAAAAGGTGTCAAGACCGGTCTTACAGGGTCCCGCTTGATAAAAGCCAGATCCAAAAGAAGTGCCAACCTCAGCGAGTGCATCAAGTCGGACCCGACTGGCCATGACGGCTAATGCTCTGAAACCTTGATTTGATGAAAATGAAAAAGAAAGCCAAAAACAAAAAGCCCCAGAGGCAAGAAAAGTCAAAGGGCAGAGTCCCATATGGGCAAGCGGCCACAACAAATTTTGCAAATAAAGTCCTTTGGTTCAAGAAAGGAATAGACTTTCAGAAAAATTGGGCAAGAAGCGGAGGTTCTCGCCGAAAGTTAGGCCAGAATCAAGCTATCAGAACCATCAAGGCCACAAAACCAATCACCGTTTCAAACTAACAATTGCTCTTTGTTTGAAAACAAGAAATTGGTGCAATCCAAATCCACCTCGCAAGGAGCAGGTGTAACCAGAAGGAACACTGCGCAAAAGCTAAAAGCAGCTTGGCAACAATGATCATAGGGAAGCCCTCTCTCTCTGTTTTTACATTATTTTGGATTTCTTTGGCATAACCCAAAGATTTTGTTTTTCTTTTATCCTCGGCATAACCCGTGGATCTCCCTGGCATAACCTAGGGACCTTTTGTTTTTCTTTTATCCCCGGCATAACCCGTGGATCTCCCTGGCATAACCTAGGGACCTTTTATTTTTCCTTTATCCCCAGCATAACCTGTGGATTCCCCGGCATAACCCCTGGATCTCTTTGGCATAACCCAAAGACTTTTGTTTTTCCTTTATCCCCGGCATAACCCGTGGACCTCCCTGGCATAACCTAGGGACCTGTTATCTTTCCTTTATCCCCAGCATAACCCATGAATTCCCCGGCATAACCCATGGATCCTCGGCATAACCTGTAGGTCTCTTTGGCATAACCCAAAGACTTTTACCTTCATCCCCGGCATAACCCGCGGATCTCTTTGGCATAACCCAAAGACCATGTCCTTCATCCCCGGCATAACCCGTGGATCTCTTTGGCATAACCCAAAGATTTTTATTTTCTTCTCATCCCCGACATAACCCGTGGATCTCTTTGGCATAACCCAAAGACTTTTATTTTCTTTGTCCCCGGCATAACCCGCGGATCTCTTTGGCATAACCCAAAGACCATGTCCTTCATCCCCGGCATAACCCGTGGATCTCTTTGGCATAACCCAAAGACTTTTGTTTTTTTTTGGTCCCCGGCATAACCCGTGGACCTCTTACTTTTTCCTAGCATAACCTAGGAATTCTTTTTCTTTTTCCCTGTAGAATAGGTCGATAATACCCTCGGCATAACCCGAGAACTTTACATTTCTTTAGTATAACTCGTTCGGTTTCCAGCATAACCTGGCAACCTTTCTTTTACTTGTTAGATCTTCAGGTGCAAATAACTCACAAAGTTGTCCCAATAGAAACTGGGGCAGGATAATTTTGTTTGTTTGGTTTGTGTCTGAACAGGATTCTCCTTGAGGCACAGAGTCCAAGATGGTTCAGAGAATGATTCTCCATTAAAGAAAGAAAGGAAACGAAAGGCAGTAGATTCAAATGCTGCAATGAACAAGGAGGTGGTCTGCTCAAATATATATTGAAGTTATTAGATTCGCATATCCCACCTTGATTCAAAAATGGAGAAAAATCAGCATCTGCAGTTGATGAGCATCAAGATTCAGATTGAAGTCTGCTTCGGAAACCAGCTAAGACTCAAGATCAAGTTTCTAGAGCTTTACAGATAGGAATCTTATAAATCATAGTTGATAGGCATAGCTAGTCTAGCTTTTCGTTTTTCATTTTTTGTTGTAATAAGGAGCGCAGCAAACGGTCACAGCGGCAGCAACGCAATCACAGCTTCCTGGTAGTCCCAGCTACCAAAAACTTCCAGAACTACACTGACCTGATTCCTTTATAGCCGAGGATATGTAGACAATCCTTTAAGTAGGATTCGGTCTAGATCTTTTCAATTCGGGTAGGCAAAAATCCCGTTGAATTGCTCATTTTGTCTTTGCCCGAAAACTCTTCGTGCTTTCGAGCAAAAAGGGGCAGCTGTGAGCACGTGATTTTTACCTTACTCGAAATACTTTCATAAAAATCATTAAATAAGTTTAATTAAGTATTAATAATTCAATGGTTAATAATTAATTCATGCAAATTACAAATAAAAAAAATCATTATCATGCATTGCATTTAGTGTTTAGGTCGCATTTTAGAATTAAGTTAGTAATTAATCGAAAATCACAAAAAAATGGTTCATTTACATTTTCCTTAATTTCTAATATTTAATTAGTAAATTCAAGGATTATTGTAATTATTGTAAATAATTAATTCATAAAATATTCAAAATGTCACGCAAATTGTGAGAAAATCATAAAATGGCCCACTTTACACTTCCCTCAATTTAATCGTTAAGTCAAGGGTTACTTTAATTCTTATAAGTAGGTAATTAGATTAATCTTGCATGAAAGTAAATTAGGATTAGTTTAATCACAAAATTAAGAGAGGAATTAAAAATAGTTAATACAATTGAAGGTAAATAAATAGAAGAATTCGGATTGGGCCAAAATCTGAAAAGAAATTTGAACTGAGCCCAAATACCCAAGCCCAAACCGGCAGCCCAACTCCCCTAATCTGACCTAACACATTTCCCTCCCTTTTGTTCTGGGCCGTCAATCTTCATAGATCCGACGGCCATGAATTAACCCCTCCTAAATATAAATACTACCCTTAAAACTAACCCTAAACCTAACTCCTCCCTCACCCGCCGCTGCCACTTCTGCCCAGCCCCATCCACCGCGTTTCCACCACCCAAACTCGCCCAAAATCGGACGAGTTGAAACCCCAACTCGTCTGTGGTCCCCGCCCTTCTGCCTCACGTACTAGCCCTAACAAACCCTGACGAAAACTCGTACACTCGAGGGTTTTGGCATCATTTGGGACCACACTCGGAACGAATGGGGGCCGTGGATTGATTATTAATCAATCCTCGCCTTCCATTTGTCCCGGATTCG
>MCJB01001196.1:1835-16768 GCA_002018475.1 Nicotiana obtusifolia | reverse complement strand
ATATATATATATATGTGTGTGTATATATATATATATATGTGTATATATATATATATATGTATATATATATATATATATATATACACACACACACATACATACATACATACATCTACAACGGAAAGATAGAAGTAATTAAACTATTAAATCTGGGGAAGGGAAACATGCTTCAGGATAGCAGATAAAATAGATCATCAAAGAATAATAAAAAAATTATAATTTAACTTCTAACACGAATAAAGTGAAATACATGCAACTTTCACTTTCAGTTCCATCTTGTTGCAGGCGTGCAACCCGATCCCATTTCTCATATCTTGTGGTAGGCGTACCACCTGCTCCCATTTCATTATATCTTGTGGTAGGCGTACCACCCGCTCCCATTTCTTCATATTTTGTGGTAGGCGTACCACCCGCTCCCATTTACATCATATTTTGTGGTAGGCGTACCACCCGCTCCCATTTACAAATTATCACAAAAATCACAAGAAATCCCGGCAAGGGAACAAAAGCAATATAAATACTTCCCAGCAAGGGAACAATAATATCAAAGCAAACATCCCGGCCAGGGAGAATCAGCTCAACCAATGCCAATACTCAATTATAATTAAAGTCCACAATAAATAAACTGAGTTCTTGCTCATCATCGAGAATCACCAATTAAGGCTTTAACATATTTTAAGCAAAGCAAGCATGAACCTGCATTGGAATTACGTGCCTCTTGATCTAGCAAGCTTCTCTCTATGTAGATAAAAATTTGATTCCAGAACAAAGGGCTAAGGGAATCATAGAAATCAAAAAAAATGTTAAATCTTTTTCTTTGTAATCGTGTTTTTTTCTTTTTAACATATTAAAAAAAAAAAACAATTGAACTTTTACTGTATATTTAACACCTAAAAGGTACATATCTCAGTTTAACTAAGTAATTAAACATGCATAACTTTTAAATTTTTTCAAAATCAAGATACTGCACATATTCAATCATTCTAAATTTTTGCATTTAACCAAAGAAAATTATCATTGCTTTAAGTCTAAACATGACCCATTAACATGACACTGGACCCTTTAATTCCTAACAAATCCTTATTCAACTAATCTATTTAGCAATTGACTTTATACCTACAGAAGAAATCTAAACCTATAACAAAGAGGAACAACTGTAATGAAGAAACCAGCGTAGAAAATCCTCACGTGAACTCCCATTCCCACATAAAAATATCAAGAACAATATTCAGCAATTTGAACAAGAATCACACAACAACTATCCATTTGAGATTCACGGTCATGCTCGACACCAACGTATAGATACTCGTTACCATGCCTATACATCGTACTCAACAAGAAGCAATTAACAAATAGGACACAACTCCTAATCCCTCAAGCTAAGGTTAGACCGGATATTTACCTTGCTTTGCAACCAAATTCAAGATTCCAACAAACCTTCGCCTTGAAACTTTGTGTCCGAAGGCTTCAAATCTTAGTTAAGCTTCCAATGTCGAAATATAAATTCCAGCAACAGATGACAACTCACACAACAGTAATGCTCAATCCAATGTACTGCCGGTTCCATCTCCAAATCGACAAATCCGAGATTCCTTTCCAAATTTAATTACCCACTATGAATGTCGACTTTGAGATGAAAGAGGGAAGAAGGGAGAAGGTATAACTGAGCTGTATGCGTGGAAGGACGAGAATGCGAGCCAAAACTGGGGTAGAGGGGATGGAGGATTTTTGCGCTGGAATTAGAGGATGAATTCCGAGGGCTAAATCAGTAGAGGAGACATGAAAGAAGCAACAACTGATTAGGAGAAGACTTCTAAGCAGAGGAGTAGTCTTCATTCGAGTTTTAAAAGATTTTAGTTTTACTAAAGTAGAATTTAAAGCGTCGTGGGTTTTATCTAGCAATTGAATTGACCCACAAAAGTTGTTCTAATTCTTCTTAATTTGGTATGGATTTGTCAGCGTCGTTCTCCGACCCAACTTATGCTCTCTCTTTTTTTCTTTTTTTTAAAATTAAAACGTTCTGATAAATTATACAGACTACACATGCAAATCGAGGTGAGGTAAAAAGGGGGTTTTTAAGCCTCGGAACACTGAATTCAATCTAAAAACAAGTGATGATCCTTTGGGTCGTCACACCCTTCTTTTACTCTTATGTTGTTAAGGATTGGGGACAATGCTTAGTTTTATTTAGGGGGTGGAGTTTCTTTGACACATTTTGATGATTATGTATTTTGATGACTATGAGACATTTGGCCTGTATTTAACTTATTTCTTTTTTCTTCTTCTTTCTCATTATGTATATATTCTCTCTTATCTCTCATTATGTATATTCATTGCGCTTTCAATAGTTTTTCTTTAGTTTTGTAGCTTCTATCTTTATGTTTGTTTTCTTTTTGAATTAGTAGCTTTTTTTTTTATTTAATAGCTTCTTTCTATGTTTTAGTGGATAATAAGCCTTTGGTTTTCTTAATGCCACGGTTCTTTCCAAAGGTAGTTTTTGTGTGAACCGGGTGACTCTTCTCAATGATGGATGGCGTGACAACCTTCTTAAGGGATTGAGTCCGTTTTTGGTGTTTAGGTAATAATAAGTAGTAGTAATGAATAAAAAGATCTAATTGAGTCATGCTCGAAGAGTCAAACATGCTTCACTTGGTACCAACACACTTAACTATGTGCTTATGATTTATAACAAGGTTTTTGGAAAGAAATATCTCTAGTTAGTGACCTTGCGACTCTTATGGTGACTTATACAATCATCGAGTGGTTCAATCGAACCATAGTGATTTTCAATCTTGAATATAGTCGTGTGGGCCCTCGACTCTATCCTCTTTAACAATCCAGCTGCGTGAGAAGCGATTGTAGGCTCTCCATGATTCGCTTGAAGTTTTCCATTGCCCACCAATGTTGTTATCCTAGTCAACCCATTTGAGCCTAAAACCTTTCTCATTCGATAACCATATTACAAGCCTTTACCTATTTTGTCGTGACCCTTTCTTGGCACCCGAGTTTTTCTTAACACTCTTGTGAAACAATTGGCTAAAAATATAAGTTTGGGGGAGAGTTGAGGAACTTGAAAGAGGTATCAATGCACAAAAAGAAAAAAGAAATAAGGAGAAGGTAAGGCAAGAAAAGGAAAGAACAAAAAGAAAAATGCAAAAAAAAAGTAAATAAGTTGAGGAGTTGAAAGGATTCAAAGAAAAATGATGCAAAGCATGGAGAAATCAAAGAGGGAGAAAATGAATGTCATGATCAAGAAAGAGTGATGTTAAGTCTCTCTAGTTCCCCCAAGGAAAAGAAAATGCCTAAAAGAGTTGGCAAAGCATGAGCGTAGAAAAGAAAATGGAGTGCTGAAGGAAAGATGAACCCATTCTATCATATCATATCTAACCTTAGTCCAAAAGCCATTGCATTCCGAAAAAGCCCTACGTGATCTCAAGCAGAGTGAGCTTACATTAGTGGTGATCTACATGAGGGGAAAGCCTATGGTACTTAAAGCCGTACTTGCGACATTCTTTTGAAAGAGACGAGTGAACCTTTCGCAAATCTTGGATTAAGTGCTTAATTCTTAAGTGAGATAAGCAAACGGAGAATAGAGGAGGAGGAATTTGGGATCCACAATGATCTACATGAAAGAGCGAGCTTCCTTGATGAATAAAGTCAACTCTTGTTGGTCAAGTGTCACATTAGAACTATTTGTGCATGAAAGTTTAACTTGTTGCCTTGTTGATAATTCATAAGTGGTGTGGGTAATTGTTGGTTCCAATTGATTTGTGAATGACTCAACTCTGATTTGATGGAATGGTTTTTAACTTGTGGAGGTGGGAACTACTTTATTTGCTTGAGGACAAGCAAAAATTTAAGCTTGGAGGAGTTGATAAGTGGGGATTTTTACTACTTATTAGCGCCTTTTAGATTTTGTTTTAGTCCAAAAGCGTTTAATTGTGTTCCCGAAAACTAATGAAATGTGCTTAATTGCAGGAATATGGGAAGATGAACTCCCGAGATGAAATCCAACTCAAGGAGGAGTAATCTGAACTCAAAGACATAAAAGGCACGGAAACTCAAAAGTGCGGACCCCAGAATACCATTTGCAGCCGCAGGTTGTGAAGGAAAAACCATCAGAGTTTGGTGCAAAGTGCGGTCCGCACATAAATTGTGCGGCCGCAAAAGCTAGGCCAGGAGCAAAGTTCAGAGAAGTGCATTTCAAGTCCCCCAGAAGTACAGACCGCACAAGAATTGTGTGGCCACAGAAGAAGAGCTATGCAGCCGCAGTTACAATTGTGTGGACCACAGAAGAGCAAGATGCGGCCGTAGTTACATTTGTGCGGACCACAGAAAGAGTGCATTGCAGTCACAGACCAGAATTATGCGGCCACAAACCTTCCGAAGGGCATTTTTGTTCGAAATTTTCAGCCATGTATAAATATATGAGTTTCATATTTTTAGGTCAACTTCTGACATCAGCTGCTACAGTAGCCATTTCCCTTTACTCCTTTTAGTAGTTTTTCATATTATAAGCTATTTTAACTTAGATTTTATCATTTTAATCTTGCAATATGAGATTAATTATTATTTCTTCTTCAATTTCTTTCATTTTAAGCATGAGTAGCTAGATTTTCACTAGGTTTGTGACTCAACCATAGTGTGTAAACTTAATGGCTGTTTAATTTAATATATTTTTTTATGGTTGAGTGTTTATTATTTAGCCTTGTTCTTGCTTTATTTGTGGAATTAATGATTACAAACATCAGTTCATGCCTATTTGACTTGGTCTCTACTTGTGAAAGAGAGACTTAGTCTAGGAAAACTTAGCTAACAAGAAATTGGGTCAATCGAGAGATTGATAATCTCAGTTAAAGGGTTTAACCAAGAGATAGTAGTAACCCGACTTGAGATTTTTATCAACCGTTTTGTTCAATACCCATTTGGACTTGAGAAAGCCAAATTGAGAAAAATCACTCTCTAACCGAGAGGTATTGAGTGAGTAATTGATTGTTGATAGATATAATACACCCCGACCAATAAAACAAGCTTCAAAGTTTATATCCCATTAGGCAAACACCTAGGTGAAGGTCATAGCCGTAGGATTTTTACAACATTTGAAAAACAACAACAACAAAAAATAATCTCCTTGTTTTATTTCTCAATTTGCAATCGTAGTTTAAATTAGACTTTAAAACAACCACATTTTGGGGAAGAGTAAATTCAGATATTCAAATTCACACGCTACGAGATAAAATACTAACTCCCATCTGTAGCTCCCTACGGAATTCGACCCCGACTCTTGTTGGTTACTATAATTGCATCGACTGTTTTCATAACCTTAAATTGAGGTGTGAAATTGGACGAGATCAGAAAGCCCAGGGTTGACTTTTGTTGACATTTTAGAAATTGTATAAAGGTCATAGCTTTATTAATTGAAATTGTTTTCTCTTGGATTGTGTGATGTATTTAAGTCGTCTTTGGCTAGATTGGGCCGGGCAGAGGTGAATTTGTAAAAGAAGAAGCTAAATTCAGTATTTAGTTGGCCGAATTGAGGTAAGTGTCTTGTATAACTTTGTTGAGGGAATTTTTCCTACTATTTGACATTATTTTCTACGTGCGGGGGCGATACATATATGAGGTGACAAGCATATATGCATGTGCCCGGGTTAATCATGCTCAAGGATACATTATGCTATAAATTGTGTCTTATAGAACTACGTGACCTTCTTGCTTCATGTCCTACTTGACTTCTAGATCACTAAGAATATGAAATTAAATGCCAGAAATCAAGATTTAGTTTATTTAAACTTGATTAAAATAATGGAATGTGGAGAATCATTTAGGCGTCTAATTGAGTCATCACTATGCTTAATCACTAATACATTGATACGTCCGTTATTCTTGGGATATTAGATTCTATATTAGAGTTGTATATCATTTTGAGATTTGTTGAAATACTTGCACAATGATGTTCTTGAGGGTTTATTGGCTTGAAAGTCGTGATTGAAGTTCATTTGGAATATTTGTTTAACCACTCTCCTTGACGTTATTTATGCTTCCTACCTTGTTTGTTATTGATGTACATATGCTTGGTGAGGAGGAGTGTAAACCATGAAGGGTGATACTGTGCCATTATATATATATATATATATATATATATATTATCATGAAGGGTGAGTGTAAAGCATGAAGGGTGATGCTATGCCATTTCATATATTTTATCATGTGAAGAGAAGTGCAAAACATGAAGGGTGATTCCATGCCATTTCATTTGAGAGAAAAAGCACGAAGGGTGATGCCGTGCCATTTCATTTGAGTGTAAATCACGAAGGGTGATGCCGTTCCATTTCATTTGAGAGTAAAATCACGAAGGGTGATTGCGTACCATTTCATTTATATTATCATGCTTTTATATTATCACGAGTTCATGGCACGACGGGTGTTTCCATGCTGGTGAGGACGAGGGACCTACATTATGTAGTGATATCTTTTCCTCGTGTATAGGTCCATGCCTTTACATTGGGCTGTCATTGTCGTACCTATGTTTCCTTTGTGACTTGTCGTTATGGTCCTGTCTTTTGTTCTCTATTCTATTGTTGTTGTGTTGCCCATGCCTTCTACTTGCTTGACTTGAAAATATCATGCCTATTGCCCTTTAATATAAGCCTTATACCATGTTAGTCATTTATGCCTTTACTTGTTAGCTTATAAAGATCAAGCTCTTTCTTCTTGTTTGTTATATTTACATCTAAGCTTTCCACCATGTTAGTCAGTGAGATTTATGTTCTTCGACCTTACTTGATGTCATTACTTTTGTGCTCTCTATCTCGTCTATTTTTATTTTCTATATGTTTCCGACTTATTATTTGTTACTATCTGGGTACTCTCTGGACATTGATATTGTAAATTATTCTACCTGGTTGGTGCTGCTACATACTCGTTTGGCAAGGATGAGATAATCGCACGAAGGGTGTTGTCGTGCTAATCGATTTGACACATGTTTATGTAGATATGGTGAGGAAGATATAAAAGCACGAAGGGTGTTACCATGCCATTTGATTTGATATTTTTAATATACTTCTCACACTAGGAAAATTATGAATTTACCTATGAGATTTCTCCTAGTAATCGTTTACTACCTCGCATAGTTGTTTTTGGTACCTTTATCAGTTATGTTCTATAACTGTTCCTACTATTAGTCTACTGCACAGGTGATAACAGTTAGTATCTTTTTTTAAAAAATCCTCGTCACTACTTCGATGAAGTTAGACAATATACTTACTGAGCACATGAGCTCGACTGTACTCATACTACATTTCTGCACCTTGCGTGCAGATTTTGGAGCTGGAGTCGTTGTGTATGTCGGGAGCTGACTCTGAAGATGTTCGTGCATTTCGGGTAAAGCTGCTACTTATCCTTGGTAGTTTTAAATTTTGCTAATCTGTTTATGTAGCTTTCCAACAGAACATGCATTTTATTCTACCAGCTTTGTTAATTTCAAATTCTTAGAAGCTCATGATTTGCACTACCAATCCTTGGGTTACTATATAAAAGTTTAGATAGTTCTTCACTGTTTTCCTATAAATCTCATTTGGATTGTATTGACTGTTAGTTGTCTTACCTAGCAGGTCGAGTTAGGTGCCATCATGACTAGTGGTTTTTTTGGGTCGTGACAAGTTGGTATCAGAGCACTAGGTTCATAGGTTCTACGAGTCATGAGCAAGTGTCTAGTAGAGTTTTACGGATCAGTATGATGACGTCCATACCTATCTTCGGGAAGCTACAAGGCATTAAGAAAAGTTTCCCTTCTTTCTTTCCTTATAGTGCGGCCTTGTTTCAGCTTGAAACCTATGATTTTGATTCTTCCTATTCGTTCATATGTGATGTGGAGCACTCAGTGTTTGTTATGCGCCGACGATTTGTGATGTTGCAGATGGATCACGAAGGGCCATGGATGCTTAATTATCATCGCGATGTGCTTCCTAGTCTCAGGAACAGATGTAGTGTTAAATCTTCCAGTTGTTCATTTATGGTACATGGTGGGTTCTTATGTCTGGTTGGTAAGCACAGACTTGGGAAGACTAACTGGTGGCCTAGCTGTTGTGCTTAAGGTGGGTTCATGTTAATGTGTCGATTTGAGTACAGCCGGTGGGCCATCTCCTGCGTGATGAGTTGGATTGTGTGTTTCGTATGAGGTTTCCATTCAGTGGAGTGCACATATTATCATTTCAAAGCATTTGGGGAAAGTTTGCTTGACTATTGCTAGGATAGGTAAGCGTATGGCAGAGTCTTCGGGGTGTTATATGACCAGTATTGCATGAGTTTTAAAGTACTCAGCTGAATAGCCGTGCGGGATTGAGGCAAATATGAAGATATGGTATCTTAGGTTACCGATGATGTGTTCTATGGCTTCGGGCTAAGTGGGGGAGTCTGCTGATGGCGATCGAATTGTAGGATCATGCGTTGTATCAGTTTTCGGGCTGAGGGATTGCTTGCTTGTTTCCTCGAATAGTCATGTGCTGGTGAAGCGCGGGTCGCTCGATGCGTATTAGCTATGTATTGAAGATCAGAATAAGGTGAGTGGTTATCGAGAAGGTTTTGACGAGTTCCAGGTCTTATGTAGCATTTAAGAACTTCTGAATATGTGTACGGGTAGGGCTAAGATCGGTAGCGAATGGTGATCGGATCTGTGGTATTTCTTTGTTAAGAAAGATTCTACATGGCAATGTTGGAAAGATGCAAGAAATGGCTTCGGGTTCCCAGGAGGTTCCTTCAGGGCGATTATATCGGATTGAGTTACTTCCGGGTTGGAAGTCTTGGTGATTCGGTTGAGTTAGAGGCAATCGGTCCTGATGACTCGATCATGAGTTAATGAGTTCCAAATAATTCATCATGCTTATGACCACGACCGGAGTGGGTGTTTGCTACAAGTATAGAAGTTATATTGCGTGTGGTGATGTTCTCCTAAATTGAGTTAAATGCAAGGTTCGCGGTTGATGAGATGTTCAATTTGCTCAGGGTTCAGAGTTGATTATGGAATTTTCGTAGTGTCGCGAATTAGCATGTTAGAGGCGATGCGTCGTGTGGGGTTGAAAATTTGCATGTGCGGTTTGTTTTTGGAGGGAATGATATGAGTTCTTGATGACACAGACGATTTTGGGTGTTTAAGATTATGCTGGCACTATTTGTTTTCACCGGAGGAGAATTCACCTGTTGGCAGGTGCGCTGTGTTTTGACTTGTGGGTATTTTTTTGTAAGATGATGGAGTGTGAATGACGTATCAGTCATTTGAGTCGCAGTGTTGAGATCGAATATAGAAATTCTGGTATGCATGAGGTTCAGAGACGGGATGTTCTCGTTGACAAACTATTCCTTGATTGCGAATTGTGAAGGAATGTTGAGGATTGGGTGATTGATGGTATATGTTATGGAAAGGTGGCTATGGGCTTTTGGAAGATTATTTACCTGTTCGGGAATGATTGGAATTTGGTTTGGGGATAATTTGTGAGCCTAATGAGAATGTGTATTCTGTATCAGATTGGATTCGCTTGCTCCTGTGCAGCTGTTACCACAAGTATATCATTAGGCGGAATAGATGTTATTCGCGCCTTGGTCTACGTTATGTGCTTCTCTCTTAAGCTATGACGGGTTGTGAGGGTTATATGATTCTTCGCACACATATTGTAATTCCGTTTAGGCCTTATAGCGTTATGGGCGAGATGGCCTTCATGATGTGACTTGTTTAATGCACCATAATTGTGCTTGTCTTCCTCAGTATTGTTTATGCCTAATCATTTTACCACAGTTATATTTTGTGCATTCTATTGTGCTTGATGTTGACACACATGTGATCAGTGAGCTATGGCTCGATAGGTACCTTATGTGGATTGATATGATGGGATCAGATTGCACGCCGCAACGGTACTGTGATGAAATTTAACTCCTTATGCTTATTTCGTGTATTTTGCTTCCACCTTGTTGAAAGTAGTTCATAGGAAAAATGTTAAAATTATCTATCATGTCTGAATTATTACTTGTTTGGTGTACGAAACTGCATTGTGTGGCGCTCCATATGATATCTGTTGAGACTGTCGGTTGGGCTGCTTGTATTGGCTGAGATGAGGTTTCTAAACCCAAGATTTGCACTATCGTATTGGGATAAGGAATGTTTGGAAGGATGGTACTATATTTCTGCTGAGGATTTAGGCAAAGGCCCTGGTCGGACGAGTGAGCTTCTTGGCGTATTGATTAGATGAGTGGTCAAGAGATTTTGCGTGTTTCTTTCATCATCGGCAGTGTATGAAGGTTTTGAACAAGGTTCCAACCAATATGAGGTTTACTACCGGTACCAAATTTGTTTTTGGGTAGCCATGGTGGTCAGCAATTACTGCTGCGAGTATCCGAGTGATGGGGTATATCATGTGATTACATATTGGGTTACGGTTATGGCTTGGGCACTATTTTTTTAGCCTTATACAGTGTGTAGATGTGAGATTCGAGTCTTGTAATGAATTCTGGATGTTGGAGACTGGGTTCTAAGGTTTAAGGACCAAGGTTGAAGTAAGGATCTCTAGTTATGTTTTGTTGGCAGGCTTATATGGGGTGGGGCAATGTGGGATCACCCCCAGGTATATGCATGGTAAGGTTACACCATGATTTGATGGCCTTGGAACGACTCTTGGCACATTCGAGGACGAACATATGTTTAAGTGAGGAAGAATGTAACGACCCGACTGGTCGTTTTGAGCATTTGCACTTCGCTCGGTAGTTTGAGGGCACGAGTATCTCCGCATGATGTATTATTACTTGTGAAAATCATCGGTTTTGGTTTTCAAGTTATTCGGTATCGATTTGGACGAATGAACTTCAAGATTGAAGCTTTAAGTTGGAAGAATTGACCAAGTTTGACTTTTCAGCATTTGACCTTGGATTGGAGTTTTGATGGTTCCGCTAGGTCCGGATGGTGATTTTGTACTTGGGCATGTGTCCGGATTTGCATATTTTTAGAAGGATTCAGCACTAATTGGAGAAAGTTGAAAATTTGAAAGTTTGAAAAGTTCGTAAGTTTAACCGGAAGTTGACTTTGAGGATATTGGATTTGGATTATATTTTCGGGAATTGAAATAGCTTCGATACATCATTTGGGACTTGTATGCAAAATTTGAGTTCATTCCGGGTTGATTTGATACGTTTCTGCTCGAATTTTGGAAGTTAAAAGTTAAAAGTTCATTGATTTTGATTTGAGGTGCGATTCGTCGATTCGAGGTTGTTATACATGATTTGAAGCCTTGAGTAGATCCGTTTCATCGTATGGAACTTGCCTGCAAAATTTGGCATCATTTGGAGTTGATTTAATGTGGTTCGGACGCTTGGTTGCGATTCTAGAAGTTCTTGAAGTCTATAGTGCTCTTCATGCGTTTTGGTGTCTGCTTTTAGAGTTTATTTTGATGTTTTGATCATGCGAGCGAGTTCGTGTTGTATTTTTGGACTGGTGTGGGTGTTTGGTTTGGAGCCTCGACGGTTTGGGTGAGTTACAGAATGATTCTTATGATTTTTGAATGCTCGTACTGGTTTCATCGCATTTGCGATGTTTTTGTCGCAAATGTGACTATCGCATTTGCGAAGTCTGCCTCACATTTGTTGTCACGACCCAAAATTCCAACCATGATCATGATGGCGCCTCTCATGAAGACAAGGCCAGCCAATTCAACTAAACTTCATTCAAACAGTTAAATAATACAAAAATAATATAAGTACGGTTTAATAATAGCAATTTGCGGCAAAATACAGTGAACCATCCCGACTACAGCCCGAACCGGGGTGTCACAAAGTCATGAGCAACTAATGAAAATCCTAATAATAAGATTACTAATACAATATCTTGGCACAATTGTTCGAAGATACTGGAAATAACAAGATAAAAGAGATACGGGGCTGCGGGCGCCAACAGCTACCTCGTAGTCTCTGAATTGCCGCTTTGACAGTAGTAATCAATGTCTCGGAGCAGAACCGATAACGCCTGAATCTGCACACATGGTGCAAGGAGTAATGTGAGTATTTCAGACTCAGTGAGTAATAATTATAAATAACAACTGAGAGTAAGGAAACACATAAGGCATACAACAACCCATAATGAAACAGTAAAACATGTAAATAATCAAGTCAATAACATGAAGTAAAAGAAAATATCATGACTGACCAAGTCATATCTCGTGACGGCGTGTCACCCGTTCCCATGGGTACCCGGCGCTTACTGTGGGGGGTGCAGTAGCGCAATATCTCGTGACGGCGTGTCACCCGATCCATTCACATCACATCTCGTGGCGGCGTGCCACCCGATCCCATTAAAATCATTTAAAAATATCATTTGAATTTTAAAAATGAATTTAAGAAATGAATCAAATCAGTTAGAAGACAGTGATAAATTACCCCTGAAGGGTTCACATAACCAGCACGAAGCCCAAATAATATCCCTGAAGGATTCATATAACCGGCAAGAAGCCCGAATATGGCAATCAGCCCAAATCGTGATGATAACACGTAAGTTTCAATCAAATACATAGTAAAATCATCAATCGGGACGGACCAAGTCACAATCCCTGGTAGTAAACGACCCCGCGCTAATTATCGAGCGCGTGCCTCACCTCCATATAGCACTATGATGTGCCATCCGGGGTTTCAGACCCTCAGAACATCATATAAGATCATTACTCACCTCAAACCAGCTAATCCTTAGCCCGCGACGCCTTTGCCCTTCAAATTGGCCTCCACGCGCGTCGAATCTACCCAAAATCGTAACGAATACGTCACAATTAATTAGATTAAGTCAATACAATTTATAGGAATAAATTCCATATGAAAATACTAATTTTTCCAATAAAATCCACAATTTGCACTTAAATTCGGCCGTGGGGCCCACATCTCGGAACCCGACAAAAGTTACAAAATCTGAATACCCATTCTGATACGAGTTCAACCATACCAAATTTACCAAATTCCGATAACGAATCGACCTCCAAATCTTAAATTTTTATTTTTAAAAGATTTTACAAAAATTCCGATTTCTTTCATCAAAACTCGAATCAAAACGATGAATATGATCATGGATTTATGAAATATAGTCACTTTCGGATGTAGAACACTTACCCAGTCGAAGCTATGAAGAAATCCTCAAAAATCGCCCAAGAACCGTGCTCCAAAAATCCAAAACGAAATGAAGAAAATGACCATTTTCGGTCCTTAAGTTTCTGCAATCTGGTCGCTAAAACAGCAGTACCAGCCAAATTTAATCTATCATAACTTTCTGTATATATGTCCAAATGATGGATGGTTTATCGTTTTGGAAACTAGATTTAAAGGGCTACAACTTTCATGTTTTATAATTTTTCTGATTCCTTATAGATTACAAGATATGGGCTTCCAAACTGGACTATCGCACCAGTTTTCTGCAATTTTTTTCATTTTTTTTCTAAAGATGAAGTAGTCCGTTTAACCACCCAAAACTCACCCGAGCCATTCGGGACCCCGTTCGGATATACCAACAAGTCCTAAAACATATTATGGACTTAGTCGAGGCCTTAAATCACATTCAACAATGCTAAAAAAATACGAATCATACCTCAATTCAAGCCTAATGAAACTAATAAATTCCAACTTCTACATTCGATGCCGAAACCTATCAAATCGAATCCGATTGACCTCAAATTTTGCACACAAGTCATAAATGACATAACGGACCTATGAAGATTTTTAGAACTAGGTTCCGACCCCAATATCAAAAAGTCAACTCCTCGGTCAAACTTTCCAAAAATCTTCCATTTTCCAACATTCGCCCAAAATGTGTTGAATTGTCCTACGGACTTCCAATTTCAAATCCGGACATACGCCTAAGTCCGAAATAACCATACGAAGCTATAGCAACTCTCGAAATTCCATTCCGACCCTCGGATCAAAATCTCGCCTAACAACCGGAAATCGCCAAAATACTAACTCCACCAATTCAAGCCTAATTCTACACGGAACCTCCAAAGCCAATTCCGATCACACTCTTAAGTCATAAATCATCTCCCGAAACTAATCGAATCGTCGGAATTCACATCCGAGCCCTCTAACTCATAAGTCAACATCTGGTTGACTTTTTACAACTTAAACCTTCTTGAAAGAGACTAAGTGTCTCATTGCTTACCAAATCTACTCCGAACGCAAACCATTCAACGTGATTACATAAAATACGGATAGCGAAGCATAATAAAGCAGAAATGGGGAGAACGGAGCGGTAACTCACGAGACGACTAGCTGGGTCGTCACATTCTCCCCCACTTAAACAAACGTTCGTCCTCGAACGAGTCAAGAAACATACCTTAAGTCTCAAATAGGCGAGGGTATCTGCTCCGCATCTCCCGCTCGGTTTCCCAGATAGCCTCCTCCATGGACCGACCTCTCCATTGAACTTTCACTGAAGCTATCTCCTTGGACCTCAACTTCCGAACCTGACAATCCAAAATCGCCACTGGCTCCACTTCATAGGTCAAATCATCATCCAACTGAATGGTGCTGAAGTCCAAAATATGAGACGGGTCCCCGATAAACTTCCGGAGCATAGAAACATGAAATACTAGGTGAACACTTGACAGACTGGGTGGCAAAGCAAGTTCATAAGCCACCTCCCCGATTCTCCGAAGTACTTCAAACGGCCCAATGAACCGAGGAATCAATTTCCCTTTCTTCCCGAATCTCATAACAACTTTCATGGGCGAAACCTTCAGCTCACCAACCATGTAAGACACATCTCGAACCTTCCTATCGGCATAACCCTTCTGCCTCGATTGTGCTGTACGAAGCTCTCCTGGATTGTTTTCACCTTCTCTAAAGCATCCTGAACCAAGTCGGTCCCCAATAGCCTAGCTTCGCCGGGCTTGAACCAACCAACCGGAGATCTACACCGCCTC